>CM065481.1:27940433-28012933 GCA_032873175.1 Leptopilina drosophilae
CTCTCTTTCACTTAAGAGAGTAGAATAAGAGTTTCATTTACTTCTACTAAATTTGCATACTGTTCGTTTCAAATAAGGATATATCGACAATAAAAAGGAAAATAATAAAATTAAAAACTATTAGAAAGCTTGTAAACTGTTGCACAAATATAACTTATTTGAAGTTATTTTGTTAACTATTTTTTGAGTTGCATAGTGAGAAAGAAAACAACATAATTATCAAATATTCTCATTTTCGTCTCTTAACTTCAACTATTTCAAAAATCAAGAAAAATTTAGATATAACTTTTTAAAGACAGAATTCTTTGTAAGAATTTTATCTTTAAAAAAATTCTCGAAAAATTAAACAAGTTCTGAATTCTGTTACGTCCGTAACTTATTCCTAACATACTACATTTAATTATAATAATTACGTGTTTATTCTCTTTTCAAATATTGAATCTTACCTATATATTGTAAGATTTTATTATTGTCATTAAAATGCTTGTTATTGTATTAATACAATCCTTACATATTATAGCATTATTCAGTATGTTTATAGTAATTGTTATTATATATATATATATAATGTCTTACAACAAATTTATAAATTGTAACAAATACAAGAAAGAAAACTAATATTTTGAATTCCCTGGTAAACATTTCAGACTAATTCCGGATTAAATACAGACAGATTAGTACGGATTAGTCCGAAAATTGTACTAAAAAGGTCCGAAAATGATCCGCGATAGTCTGATATCCATCCGAACGAAAACCTGAATCCGAAAACACTCCGGAGTAATCCTGAATGTCTACGAATTCAGTCCGTAATTAGTCCGCAAGAATCCGAATTTATTACCGGTGAAGAATTCTTCTAAAATAAGTACGGAATTATCCGATATCAATATGTAAAAAATACGAAATCAGTCCGCAACAATCCGAGTTTAATCTAGTTAAAAAAACTTAATCCGAAAAATGTCCGGAGCAATCCGAACTCTGTAAGCAAGAAATCCGGTATTAGTCCGCAACAATTTGAAACTAAGTGTGGCAAAATCCTTTTCAGAAAGAAGTACAAAACAATCCGAAAACTATATGATAAGAATCCGAAAATTGTCTGCAACAATCCGTATTTAATCCAACTAAAAGGTATAATCCGAAACAAATACGAAATAATCCAAAATCAGTATGTAAAGAATAGGAATTCAGTCTGCAATAATCCGAATTTAATCCAGTTGAAAGAATTTTAATCCGAAACAAGTATGGAACAATCCAAAATCTGTATGCAAAGAATCCGGTAATAGTCAGCGTCAATCCGAATAATATTCGATCAAAACACCCCAGTCCGAAAATAAGTCGTATTATTATAAGATTTTGTAAATATGTACAATCCACAGACAGTTCAAAACAATCCATATTCAATCTAATTCAAATACTTAATCAGGAATGATTTTGGTATAATATTGAATTTGTATATTAAAAACAATTTGTATAAAATGCAGATAAATTCAAACTATAATTATAATTTCGTGTGACAAAAACCTGACCAAAACCAGATTAATTTCGGATTTAATTATTTCACATTTGCAAGTTGCGTATTATCAGACTAACTTCGGACTAGATCAAACTAATTCCGGATTCACTGGTTTTACACAAACCGCATTGAGTTTAAATTTATCCGGACAAATTCCGAGCGACAAAAACCTGTCCATAAGCAGTCTGTTTCGGATTAGCTGCGGATTCACTGGTTAAACCAACCGGATTACTTCTGTATTTACTAGTTGCATAGATCTGACTATAACTGCAGACTAAACCGGACTAATTACGGATTCAATAGTTATAAAAAACGGTTTTGATTTCAAACTTAATTCATGGTGAAAAAACTCCACAATAAACCGTACTGATGAGGACAAATTCCAGATTAGTCTGAAATCGGTCCCACTTTTTATTCAGGGTATTTACTTACGGTAAATAAAACATTTAATTCTGCAGTCAGTTTGTTTTTATAAATTTACTAGTAGGTATTATTAGTTATCTTGTTTCAATATTAAAATTAACACTGATGTGTTAGTTTCTTGTCATTTCTTTTTGTGGCACTTCATAAATTCTATTATGAATTTCAACTTACATGCGAGCGTGGTATAGTGGTTAGTGTATTCGATTTCGGTGCGTTATAATGTTAGATAGGTGTAGGTTCGAATCCCCAAGCGTTAGAAATTTTAAGTTAATGCAAATAAAATTGCGATAGGTAAATCGAAAAATATGATGAATGTAGCATAAAGTAATAATAATTAATATGTAAAACTTGTATAGTTTTTTTTATTAAGATTCACTAAATTGTCCGGACTAACTTTTGACTGTTTCGGACTAATTCCGGATTCACTAGTTAAAATTAACTGATTAATTTCGGACTTCATCGGACCAACTCCGATTTCACTAGTTGTTCACAAACCGTATAGAATTCGTATTTTTCCGGATTAATTGCGGATGACAAAAACCTGACCATAAACCGCATTGTTTCGGACAAATTTCGGATTAGTCCGAAATCTGTCCGGTTCTTTAACCAGGGTTACAACTTGAATATTATAATCAGAATAACGATTAAGCATCATTTCAACGACCTTTCTATAAACAAGGAAATCAACGAATGAGCAAAGAAGTGACCTACTAAGCAACTTCCCCACAGTCCCACTCAAGCATTGAATCAACTTTTGAGGAGCAGCTAACTGAACAACTGGCCCATACTCCCGCTAAAAATCGAGGTGATGATTCAAGTTTTTAATAATTACGCATAAAATTGGAAAAACAATGAGGGATAACCAACCAACCAAACCATTAAGCTTATGGAGGAATTTTGATAAAAAAAGCACCAGCTCTCTTGGGTAGCTCCATGCTCAATTTATATTTGTTTAAACAAATTATTATTATTATTGTTAATTACTAACTTTTTACGTATTGTACCTAGAAAGGTGTAATTTTTCTAATTTTGCAATTTACCGGACCTAACACAAATACCAATGCAAATTTAAAACATAATTATTATTGTTTAAGCAAGATTTAAACAAATTATTATTGTTAATTACTAACTATTTACAGAATAGTATACTTAAAAGATGCAGTTTTTTCTATGCATACAAATTTATCAAACTTTTTTGATATGCACATTTACATTTAAAATAAAATTATATTTTAAACAAAAATAAGATGAATAATTTAATTAAAAATTAATTAACTTTTAATTGTTCTTTTAATTTTTATCTGGGTAGGTCCATGCCAAAAAAATTAAATTTGTTTAATAGTTCTTCGATTGAGTAATTGTCACAGAACACATGCAAATAAAAATTGTAAAAACGACTTTATAATTATTTGTTTATCATGGTTATAAATATTAAATAAAAAACAAATTACCTATATTGAAAGCTTTTGAAATTTAAATATTTTGAAGACATTAAAAACAAGAACACTTTATTGAGTTCACAAAATTAAGTGAAATAAACTTTTAGAAAGGAAAGTAACAAAATTAATATTAAATATAATTGTTGTTAACAATTATTTAAACAATTTTTTAGCTTAGTTTTTTTTAATTTTTTTTAGTAATTACAAAAATTTAATTTTTTTGAAAGAAAAATAATATAATATAATTAGGGAAAACTTTACCAACCATATTTGAAAGTTAATTAATTTTTAAATAAATTATTAATCTTATTTTTGTTTAAAATATAATTTTATTTTAATGTAAATCTGCATATCAAAAAAGTTTGATAAATTTGCATGTATAGAAAAAACTGCATCTTTTAAGTATACTATTCTGTAAATAGTTGGTAATTAACAATAATAATTTGTTTAAATCTTGCTTAAACAATAATAATTATGTTTTAAATTTGCATTATTATTTGTGTTAGGTCCGGTAAATTGCAAAATTAGAAAAAATACACCTTCCTAGGTACAATATGTAAAAAGTTAGTAATTAACAATAATAATAATGATTTCTTTAAACAAATATAAATTTAAAAATTGCACAGTATTCTTACGAATTTATAGCCTGACATTTTCCAAAAAGAAAAATTGAATTTGGTTTAAATTTACAACTTACAGGTGACTTTGAACGTTAGTTTGTATGTAGAGTATAGCCGGAAAATGCTCTTTTTGCGGTTACGCGCAAGGACAAAAAATTCAATATCTCCTAAAGTTTCAGACCCTCCATCAATTTTCTTTTTGGAAAATACTCTTGAAATAAGCAGGAATCTAATCATTATTATTAAAAAAAATAAAAATGGCTTTTTTCAAAAAATCGTTTATTTAAAAATTATTTTTTTAATAATTTGTTTAAAAAAACAATTTTTTTTCGAAAATATTTTCTTAAATTGTCTGTAAACAGTAAGTGTTCCCTGAAAATTTCATTAAATTTCTTTTATTTTCCTTAAAGATATACCATTTTCAAAATTTCAAAAAAAATTATAAACCTCGTAAATCCAACATTTTTGAAAATCGAACTGAGACTTTTTACTGGCATGTATTCCACTTCAAAATTTTGAAGTTTTAACAAAGTCGAAGAACTAGGGTACAACTTTGATCTTTTAGGCATGGAGCTACCCTCTTACATTCAGAGAGTAATTTTTTAAAACACCAACCATAAGTAATCTAACCAGAGAGTTAAATACTTCGTCTACAAGTGAACTAAAAGCACATAGTTTAATGTGAACTCCCGAGTGTTAAAAATCAACCCAAATCTGTTAACAAGAATTCATTTCTAAACAAACATAATTTGAAGTGAACCCAAATGTATTTCCAAGTGTTAAAATTAAAACGAACTTCGTTTTTAGACTTTTTTCCCTGGTTCTCAAAATAGAACTTTAAATAATTATAAACAAATTATTTTTTGGGAAATAGTTATTCAAGTTTCGATAAACTCTATATTGAAACAAGGCATTCCAAATTTTGAACCATTAAAATTTCCTAAACTAACAACAACCGTCTGGAAGTAAGCAAATATTTTCAAAATACAATACACTATCTCATTAGTGTAAACAACAGTGATTAAATCCTACTACTAAGGACAACATTGGCCACCGGTAATCGTTATTCTTAAAGTAAAATTTGTAAATTATAGTTATATTTATTGTATTTTTGTCAATACTTTTTTCCTGTTGGTTTTTAAATAAACTATTCTCGCACAACATTTAGTATGCTCATTGACTTATCCTCATCTAGTGATGCACTTTGAACGAGTCTCGTCTCAAAAAACAGAGAATCTCGCGAGAAAAACAATTGAATGTGATTCACTTTAAACTGGTTACTCGCTGGTTTTTAAGGTCGTTGATCATGTTTTAATTTAATTTTTTTTATTTTTTTAGACTTTTTTCCCTGGTTCTCAAAATAGAACTTCAGCCATCAAAATGTCTCTACTAGTAATGACGTTACCAACTCTCACCTTTTTAGGTAAATGTAGATATTGAAGTCTTATTTAAAATTTTTGTTTTGTTTTTTACTTTTCTGTTTTTTATTTTTCTTCTCAATACAATTTTCTATTTTTAAATTCACTTCTCATGATTAAAATTGAAACATTCTTTCAAAAAAAAAAAAAAAAACTCCAAAATCTACGTTTACCTCAACGCGGTGAGACTTGGTAACGTCATTACTTGTAGAGACGTTTTGACGGCTGAAGAACTTGTAAAACATGGTCAGCGACGCCAAAAAACCTAAGTAACCAGTTGGATAATGGATCCGCCATTTTGAATTCTAGAAAACTGCAATCATATTCGTAATTAGCGAGACCAAAAACCCCCGAGTAACCAGTTTCAAGTAAAGCCGATGAAGTTTTGCAAAATGTGACCGTAATATTGGATCCGCCATTTTAAATTTTTAAACTACTATCATATTCGAAATCAGCGACCCCAAAAACCCTCGAGTTGTATATTATTTATTAAAAAGTCAAATTTAAACTACATTTTTAATATGCCATTTTGTTTTTTTATTTTTCTATGTTATTACATTTTAGGTCAGACATTTTTGACGCGATATTCATACCTTTGAGATGTTTTTTTTTGCCTTAAATTATGAAAAAATTTAATTTTTAAAAAAATCTTTAAAAAATCGTGTTTTTTGTTAATTAATTGTATGTAGGGGAGACCGGGGCGTAATGGCTAAGGGGTGTAATGGATAATTGTAATTTATTTAAAATTGGTAAATCGAAATAATTACGCTCTATAGACAAGTTATTGTACTTGGTATACTGCAACTTTGTACAAAGTTTTAATAATATTCATTTACTATTGTAAGAAATATAGTAGAAAAACTTTTTTTGACATACGATAGTAACTTTTCAAAATTTTCATTTTTTCGTTCTCATTCTTTCAAAAATAGCTTTAAAAACAAAAATCAAATTGGGTTTTGAGCTTGATACATTTGTTTTTAAGGGCCAATTGGAGATTTTTCATTTATACTTTCTGTAATGATAGAAAATTACAAAATATTGGCCAAGTACCCCTGTGGTTTTGTCTTGCAAAATTTAACCTTAAAAACAAAATATGACTTCTGCGCTTTTTTCTGATTTATTACTAGACAAGAAAAGTATTTCGAAAATTCTTATTTAATTGTTATCATTTTATAAATTAAAATAAATTTACTATAAAGTTACTTACTTTTATTAAAGGTAAAAGAGAAAGTGAAACTTCAGATTTGTAATTTCGTAATATTAATTTTAATAAAAAAAAACCGAAGAATACGTCTTTAAAAAATAATTGTAGTTATATTTTTTTATCTTTTTTTATACAATAATTATATTTATAATATTTTTTATATCAAATTTAATTCACAAACCTTAATTTACAATATATAATAAGATTTGAGGCCGTAAATATTAATTTTCACTCATTATTCATTACGCCCCGGGAGTTATCCAATACGCCCCGGCCTGGGGCGTTTTGGATAGCTTTGTATTGCTCCAGAAAAATTATTGTAGAAAAAAATAGAAGAGTCATATCCAGACGTTTTTTTTTTAAGAAAGCTGAGATACCAGGGTAACTTTTTCAGAAGAAAAACATTTAATTAAAACAAAAACGGCCGAGAAAAAGCGCAAAGAGTGAAAAGTTAGCCATTACGCCCCGGTCTCCCCTAATTTGTTTATTTACGAATTTACAATATTTTTGATTGCGGCATTCGAAAGAGCGGTTTCAGAGCTTTAAGAAATGTAAATTTCAAAATTTTTATTACTTCGTTTTCATTCTAAAAATATCTGTCAAAGTTCAGGTAAAATTTTTGTTTGTTTGGTCCTTAAAGGGTTAATTTGCTTGTATAAATAGATTATTACGTAAACATACACAAAATAATAGATAAAAATAAATTTTAAAACTTACCTATGAAATGTCGACAGGCTCCATATTTCAATTAAATTTTTCTAAGAAGTTTATAAATATGAAACATATATTACTGATTAATAATTAGTACATTCAATGTACTTTCACATTATGTGCTGATTTTTTTATTTCATAGTATAGAAATATAAAAAAAAATTACTATTAATATTGAGTGTGTTGT
This sequence comes from Leptopilina drosophilae, assembly GCA_032873175.1. Classification (NCBI taxonomy): domain Eukaryota; kingdom Metazoa; phylum Arthropoda; class Insecta; order Hymenoptera; family Figitidae; genus Leptopilina; species Leptopilina drosophilae. The sequence continues at coordinate 27,947,946 of CM065481.1, forward strand.
TAAATTACTCGTATTTTAACAAAAAATTTTGTATTTTTAAACTTATTCTTTAAATATGAATAAAGGGTAAGACTCCGTCAGAAAATATGCGATTTGCATGGGGTCTTTGGATTAGGCTGTTATTTGGTGAAATTGTAGTATTGGATACTAGAAACAAGTGTGCCAAAATTTTTTTGAAAATTTTGAAATTTGTTGAAGTTACGCCATTTTGAATTTTTTTGTTCTAATTTTTTTAAATCTTAATATTTCCGAAAGTTTTCGATGAAATTTAATAAAATTTGGAAGGCTTATACTTAACATAATGTTTCTTCTGACTATCACATAAAAAAAAAAAAAAAATTTTTTTGCCCAAAAAAAGTCAAAAAAAAAATTTTTGAAACCGTTTTGCCGGAGCGGGACCGATTTTTGAGTTTTCTTGTCATTTAATAAAATAAAAAATAAATATATAATAAAAATAAAAATATTTTTTATTACTTACTTATATCTTTATTTATATAAGCATAAATTTGTCTCTAAAAGATACAATTTTTTTTAATAATTGTTAATAACAATGATAATTATTAACTTTAAAATTATTTTGTAACAAAAGAGACAAATTACTTAAATAAACATAAATTTATCTGTAAAAAATACAATTTTCTTAAAGAAGTACCAGAGTTATCTGTTTGTTAATTAACGAAATTATTTAAATAAATTGAATTATGCATTATTATTTATCAGGTGGTCATACTAGACTAATTTAAATTGATTTCGATCATGAGGAATGGAAAAATAAAAAATAAACACGATTTTTTTCAAAATTCTTGTAAATTGTTTACTTTGAATAACAAAATTTAATATTTAACAACATTTGTAGGTTCTAGACAATTTTGAACACTAAAGTGTAAGAATTAGGATTCCCAGGCACTCACACATTGCTGACACTGAAACCTGGTTGCGCTTCCACAAAAGTTGCAATATCTCGAAAACTATTTGAGTCTCCATCGATTTTCTTTTTTTAAATGAAAGGTGAAATTATAAGGAGTATTTTATTACTTGACAAGAAAACTCAAAAATCGGTCCCGCTAGGGCAAAACGGTTTCAAAAAATTTTTTTGATTTTTTTTAAGCAAAAAATTTTTTTTTTTTTTTTTATGTGATAGTCAGAAGAAACATTATGTTAAGTATAAGCCTTCCAAATTTTATTAAATTTCATCGAAAACTTTCGGAAATATTAAGATTTAAAAAAATTAGAACAAAAAAATTCAAAATGGCGTAACTTCAACAAATTTCAAAATTTTCAAAAAAATTTTGGCACACTTGTTTCTAGTATCCAATACTACAATTTCACCAAATAACAGCCTAATCCAAAGACCCCATGCAAATCGCATATTTTCTGACGGAGTCTTACCCTTTATTCATATTTAAAGAATAAGTTTAAAAATACAAAATTTTTTGTTAAAATACGAGTAATTTAACAACACACTCAATATTAATAGTAATTTTTTTTTATATTTCTATACTATGAAATAAAAAAATCAGCACATAATGTGAAAGTACATTGAATGTACTAATTATTAATCAGTAATATATGTTTCATATTTATAAACTTCTTAGAAAAATTTAATTGAAATATGGAGCCTGTCGACATTTCATAGGTAAGTTTTAAAATTTATTTTTATCTATTATTTTGTGTATGTTTACGTAATAATCTATTTATACAAGCAAATTAACCCTTTAAGGACCAAACAAACAAAAATTTTACCTGAACTTTGACAGATATTTTTAGAATGAAAACGAAGTAATAAAAATTTTGAAATTTACATTTCTTAAAGCTCTGAAACCGCTCTTTCGAATGCCGCAATCAAAAATATTGTAAATTCGTAAATAAACAAATTAGGGGAGACCGGGGCGTAATGGCTAACTTTTCACTCTTTGCGCTTTTTCTCGGCCGTTTTTGTTTTAATTAAATGTTTTTCTTCTGAAAAAGTTACCCTGGTATCTCAGCTTTCTTAAAAAAAAAACGTCTGGATATGACTCTTCTATTTTTTTCTACAATAATTTTTCTGGAGCAATACAAAGCTATCCAAAACGCCCCAGGCCGGGGCGTATTGGATAACTCCCGGGGCGTAATGAATAATGAGTGAAAATTAATATTTACGGCCTCAAATCTTATTATATATTGTAAATTAAGGTTTGTGAATTAAATTTGATATAAAAAATATTATAAATATAATTATTGTATAAAAAAAGATAAAAAAATATAACTACAATTATTTTTTAAAGACGTATTCTTCGGTTTTTTTTTATTAAAATTAATATTACGAAATTACAAATCTGAAGTTTCACTTTCTCTTTTACCTTTAATAAAAGTAAGTAACTTTATAGTAAATTTAATTGAATTCATAAAATGATAACAATTAAATAAGGATTTTTAATGATAGAACGTCCAACGTCCTTCCGGCAGGACCAAAAAGACTCAGGTGAGTCCGTCCGAAATCGCTGAATAAAACTAACATGGATTTACATAAACAAAAAGTAATATATATGGTTGGAAAGGTGATGAAACAAGCTTTCAGCGCATGTAAATGTCGAGCTTGTAAGTTCAAACCGAAGAGCAGGGTAGCTTAAAGAAGTTGAATTTTCCAAAAATTCATATAATTTTTAGTCACAAAATGATGGAACCCGGTCCTGCCGGCAGGATGCTTTTCGCTTTGTTTAAAAGGCTACCAAGCCTAGGCATATAAATTTAGAAATTTGATATTTACATCATTGGAAAGCTTGTTTCATTACCTTTCCAACGATATATTCGTTTTTGTATTTATCTGCTTCCATATTCATTTTATAAAGAAAATTTGAAGAGAGTTTTTATTCAATTGGCCGCAATTTTGCTGATTAACATTAAAAATAAAATTTTTTTAAATTAAACAAATAGGTTTCATTCTTTGAACGTTTCTGAAGAAAAAGAGACTAGACCGGCCAAAATATATTGATTTTTGTGGGTTTTACATTAAATTTACGAAAAAATGTTTTTTTTTTACTTTTTATAAGCAGCAAGTTTGAGGGCTTTGAAAAATGGTTTAATATTATTATTTTAAAAAGTCAAATACATAGATTTTTTCGTCTTTTCGTCTACTTTAATCCCAAGAAGTTTCGAAAAAGAAAAATTGAATTCTCTTTTTTTAAAAGCCTTTTTTTCGGAACATCCTTCCGGCAGGATGGGCGCTTGGACGTTCTATCATTAAAATACTTTTTCTGTCTTAAGTAAACAAGCAAAATTATTTACTTTTTTAGTACTCACAAATGAAAAAAAATATTCTTTGATTATTTTTTAAAATTAATATAACAAAATTACAAATCAGAAGTTTAACTTTTTTAGTAATCTTTAAGAAAAGTAAGTAACTTTATAGTAAATTTATTTTAATTTATAAAATGATAACAATTAAATAAGAATTTTCGAAATACTTTTCTTGTCTAGTAATAAATCAGAAAAAAGCGCAGAAGTCATATTTTGTTTTTAAGGTTAAATTTTGCAAGACAAAACCACAGGGGTACTTGGCCAATATTTTGTAATTTTCTATCATTACAGAAAGTATAAATGAAAAATCTCCAATTGGCCCTTAAAAACAAATGTATCAAGCTCAAAACCCAATTTGATTTTTGTTTTTAAAGCTATTTTTGAAAGAATGAGAACGAAAAAATGAAAATTTTGAAAAGTTACTATCGTATGTCAAAAAAAGTTTTTCTACTATATTTCTTACAATAGTGAATGAATATTATCAAAACTTTGTACAAAGTTGCAGTATACCAAGTACAATAACTTGTCTATAGAGCGTAATTATTTCGATTTACCAATTTTAAATAAATTACAATTATCCATTACACCCCTTAGCCATTACGCCCCGGTCTCCCCTACTATAAAACGAAAAAATCAACACCTAATTTGAAAGTATATTGAATGTAGGGGAGACCGGGGCTAAATTGGACGGATTTAGTCTTTGACCAGAAAACTCATACAAAAACATGTTTTTTGCTAAAGAGTAATATACGGTTTTGAAGCTTGTACCTTCACCTACAAATCGCACTTGTTCGATTTTAAAAAAACTACAGTAGCTTTGAAGATATATTGCTTCGAAGGTGACTACCTCGAAAACGAAAATACGAAAATTGGTGGGGCTAAACCGGACCCCCCATGGGGCTAAATCGGACACGGCTAATTAATTAAAGAATGAGAAACAAATTTTCGTTTTTTTGTAGAAAAGTCAAATAAATTCTTCTTTTATTTACTTGCAGATACTTCTATACAAGGAATATAATATAAGCTGTAAAATCGATAATTAATATAGTATAAAATGAATATTATATTTAATCAAGAATGATAATAACAGCTAAAGAAAAATCATGACCTTCATCCAAGGCAATCTGTTTCAGGACTCTCATGGCTTGGAAAGAAGCATAGGCCGTTCCACAGGTCACGGTCAACAACTGATACTCTTGCATTGTCTGAAAAGGATCTAATGGCCATAAAATTCTCTGATAGTTGTCTACCGTTCACCTATAACTATCTTCCTGAACATTTTCTCAATGTCAGCGTAATATACAAAACGATGAATACGCCAACGTGTCAAAAATATAGAAACATCTCTCTTAAGTCTAGAACCATTCATTTTAAGATTATTCAACGATATATGCTTCGACGAAGATCTTTATCTATTAAATGCAGGGACTGCCATGAAAGAAAAGTATCCTGTCGCGACACGATACCGATTTTCGTAACGTGTCGTAACACAAAAATAGCAGATTAAAATATATTATATATGCACAATCATATTATACAAAATTACAAAATAACATTAGGAGTCATCCAAAAATTCCGTAAGATATTTTTTGGAAAATTTAACCTCTCCCTCCCTTTTGTAAGATATTTTACATACATTATAATAACAAATTTAATATTGCGGACATGCGCAGAAGTACAATTTAGTATGTATTGCTACATAGTAGTGTACATGTACACTTGGATATGCACAGTAGTGTAATTTAGTATTTATTGCTGCACAGTGGTGTATCTGTACACTTGAACATACGCAGTAGCGTAATTTAGTGTTTATTGCTGCGCAGTAGTCTACCATTTTACTGGGATGTGCACAGTAATATAATTTACTATTAATTGCTGCGCAGTCATCTAGCACTACATACCGCGAATCAACAAAAACATATTTCACTACTGCGCATGTCCAGGCCATGTGGTAAAATATTGCGCAGCAATAAATACTTAATTGGAGTATTGCGCAAATTCAAGTTTTCATGTATGCTACTGCGCAGCAATAGACATTAATTTGCACTACTGCGCAGCAATAAATACTAAATTACACTACTGCGCATGCCTAAATACAGTGATAGACTACTGCGCATGTCAAAATTTAATAGTATCATTTTGCGCAACATTTACTTCCAAATTGCACTACTGCGCATGTCCAAATTTAATGGTATCATTTTGTGCAACATTTACTTCTAAATTGCATTTCTGTACATGTCTACCTGTATTTGTACACCCAATATCATAAATGCTTTCCTTCCGGTTTGGACAACATTTTGAAAAGAAGATGCCTTCTATAAGAATGTTCTAAGTCTATGGCGTATCTCAATCATCATAGCTATTGACTTAAATCATTCATATAGAAGGCACACTACATTTCAAAAAGTTGTTCAAATCGGAAAGAAAGCTTATATGTGAGGTGCCGCGACAAAAGGGACCTTAGATGTTTTTGACAGAACTAAAATTAGAAGTATAAATAAATAAAAATGACCAATCTTCTTTACAAACTATTAATATTTAATTCACTATTATGTGCAATATTTTCAGGAAAATATGCTTTTGATGTTAAATAATCAATAATAAATTTTTAATGAAGTTAAAAGTACTCTAAACATAACCAAAAATTCTAAGCAGCTAAAGTTCAATTTGTCGCGGCACGTTACATATGAGGCATTTTACGTGTAATGTCCTAAGTTGAAATTTTAACTTCTTGAAAAAAATTGAAACTTGTGGAATTGTTGTTCTATCAAGTAGAAATGTGATCCAAAAAATATTTTTGACTTTTTTGAAAATTTACTTATTTTTTAATAAAACGGACCGATTTTTGGGAATTTGAAAATTAAAATTTTTTTTAATTATACTCCTGCCCTATTGGCCTTACGCTCTCGGCAAGAGTCCCTGCTGATACTTTTTTGGATTAAGCATAACCATTCTACAAATATTACCAAATTTATTTTAACCTAATGCGCCTACAGTGCGACTTTCGAAGATAGGAGTACTCGCATTTGCCTAGACCACCCGTAATTGGGTTTTCCCGCCAGAGAAGAGGGAAAAACTGTAGAAAAACCTCTTCTGAGTACAACCGGTTTATTGACTGTCTAGTTTCGGCGGTAGGCATCGGACAATAATCGACTATGCACACCGTCGCACCTAGACGTCAAACCTCCCGCTCGGAATATCTAACCTGTCGGAAAAAATCCCCGGCTGACGGATGGCGCGAACCTCGCTCGCACCACCCGCAAAGCCGGAGCTCCTACCAACTACCCCTCTACCCCCTTCAAATTTTTAAAAAAGTCAAAAATATTTTTTGAATCACATTTCTACTTGATAGAACAACAATTCCACAAGTTTCAATTTTTTCCAAGAAGTTGAAATTTCAACTTAGGACATTACACGTAAAATGCCTCATATGTGACGTGCCGCGACAAAAGGAACCTTAGCTGCTTAGAATTTTTGGTTATGTTTAGAGTACTTTTAACTTCATTAAAAATTTGTTATTGATTATTTAACATCAAAAGCATATTTTTCTGAAAATATTGCACACAATAGTGAATTAAATATTAATAGTTTGTAAAGAAAATTGGTCATTTTTATTTATTTATACTTCTAATTTTAGTTCTGTCAAAAACATCTAAGGTCCCTTTTGTCGCGGCACCTCACATATAAGCTTTCTTTCCGATTTGAACAACTTTTTGAAATGTAGTGTGCCTTCTATATGAATGATTTAAGTCTATAGCTATGATGATTGAGATACGCCATAGATTTTGAACATTCTTATAGAAGGCATCTTCTTTTCAAAATGTTGTCCAAACCGGAAGGAAACCATTTATGATATTGGGTGTACTATTTTTTAACCGAGTTATTTCTAATACGGCATTAGCCGTCTCAATCCAATTGCAGTAAACGCAACACGTGGTATTGCTACAAGGAATGTTCTCAAATTACGTAAGGCATTTTTCTTGAATTTTGACTCACGCACCCACATGTGTAAGGCATCTGTCTAAATAAATCAATGGAAGTAAAAGCAAACAAAGAGTAACCGTCGTTCTTTGCTGCAATTCAGACGGTAGTGAAAAATTTAAACCATGGGTCATTAGAAAATCCAAGAGATTTGAAGCGTCGCAATCGAAACAAATTACCTTGCAGATACACACATCAGTCAAAAGCAAGGATAGATAGCAAAGCTTTTCGAAATTGGATATTACATCTAAATAGCAAAATGCGTTCTAAAAAAAGGGAAATTTTTCTTACACTCGATAATTGTTCTGCCCATAACATAGAAGAACTCAATCTTTCGCACATCCAAGTGCACTTTTTTCCACCAGCTACTACTAGCCGAGTTCAACATAGAAGAACTCAATCTTTCGCACATCCAAGTGCACTTATTTCCACCAGCTACTACTAGTCGAGTTCAACCCCTGGACCAGGGAATAATTTCAGTGATGAAAAGAGGCGATTGAACGAGGTCAAGAGATGCGACGGTGGAATATTTTGGATGCAATACGCGCAATTAAACTAGCTTGGAATTCTGTGACTAAGGAAACCATAAAAAATTGTTTTACTAAAGCATGGACCAATGAAAATGAATCGTTAAATGTTGAAACGATAATTAAAGAAAAATCACTCGAGGAGTGGGAATATTTGAAATCAATTTGTACTGTGGTAAGTTCAGGAAAATATTTCTCTTATTATTTTTATTGACTCATTACTGTCAATTGTTCTCGATGTAAACATTGTATTTTCTGTTATAGGATACTAGCGACTTTAACGATATAATAAATATAGATGACGAATTAGTCGTTTGCAACGAAGGTGTCACCTTAAATGAGAATGAAAGCGATGAGGAGATTGTAGAGGAAGAGATTGATGCAGAACCTGACATCCCACCAACTCGCTATTTTATTAAAATTTTAACCCGAAAAAATATGTGTTAAGTGTGGGGCTCTTTTCCTCGTTAACTCAAAATTCCGGTTAACACGAACAACTCTCTGTCCTCTTAACAATTCGTGTTAACGAGGTTTTACTGTAATTAAATTTTATAACATTTCACATTAAATTTTCAAAATTAATTTAAAAATTGAAACAATTAAAAATTTGAAGCTTTCGTTTAAGGGGACATTCCGATTCAAAACAGGCAAAAAGAAAACTTTTTTATTATATTTTATTAAAATAACTATGTCATTTATGTAAAAAATTTTTTTTTAACTTTTATTTCAAAATGACGGCGATATAAGCCATTTTCGAAAATGCCCATTTTCGGTAGTAAGATCAATTTCAAACTTTTCAAAACAGATAAAACCAAAAACGAAGTGACATTCTCTTTGTTAGCTTTTTCTTTAGGTGTGGAACCTCAAAAAATAGAATTTCCTTTCCTCCCCTTTTTAGGGTTTTGTGGCCATGGGCCAAAACCCTTATAGCGAGACTTCGGTGTCCGTCCGTAGTTTTTACGTCTTAAGTATTCAGTCTTAAGTCTTAAGTTTTTCTTAAGTTCTTATGTCCTAAGACTTAAGACTTAACTTCGGTATAAGAAGGTCTTAAGTCCTAAGTCTTACGTCTTAACAACCGTTGCCATGGCAACCGTTGCTATGATAATAATGGTTGTTATAACAGCCGTTGGCATGGCAACCATTGCTATGTTAATGATTGCCATAACAACCGTTGCCATGTCAACCGTTACTATGGTAATGGTTGTCATAACAACTGTTGTTAGGGTAATGGTAATGGGTTATTTACATAGTTCTACAATTTTTGTATATTGCTAAAAATAAATTATTAAATTCTTAATTTGTTAAAGTTATACTTTTTGATAATATATTTTAAATCACTTCTATTCCATTTTTTCATTGAAAACATATGCGACATCAAAATACTCGAAAGTACTTAAAGAACCAATTACTTTATTAAAATTTTTAAACAATTAATTCAAAAAAAAATTTCTAAATAAATTATTATTTATTTTTTTATTCATTCATTATCATTATCATCATTTTTGTCATTTTAGGCTACGAAACCCTATGATGTAGGCGCGTTGCGCCTGCTTCTCTGACTGATTTTTTAGAGTACTTTTTACCCAAAATATGCAAAAAAGGTGTTTTTATTCAGAATTTCTCTTATAAAAAAGGGAAGTTGAAAATTTTCCAGTTTTAAAGTTCCACTTATAGGCATGATGACGCTGAATTAAAAACCGTTTGATTTTTTAAAATCACTTTAGAAGAACTCGAGATATCAGTCTTACCAGATCAAAAAAAGACATTTTGAGAAAAACGCATTTAAAGTTTTTTTTCCATAAGTTTCGACATTTTTTTTAAACATCGGATTTGCTTGAAAATGGTTACTAGGGGGTTTTGGAGTCGCTGATTACAAATATGACATCATTTTTTCAAAATTGAAAATGGCGGATGCTATATGCTTGACGAAAAAAAATTAAAATAAAAAAATTTTTTTCCGCCATATTGGATTCGCCATTAAGAATTTTAAAAATTTGATATCTAATTTGTGATTAGCAACACCAAATACATTTTTGTTTGTCTTTTTTAAAAAAATGCAAATGAGAAAACATTTAAATCATTCGATTGTTTATCCGTATACAAAAACATCTTTGACATGGTGAAAAATAAAATGTATAACTTTGTTTTACTTCGAATTTTGCAATAATATTTTAGGAGAGTAATCTTGACACTATAAGAAATCCAAAAATAAAAACAAAAAAAATTGATTTTTTTTACATTTTGAACTGGAATGTCCCCTTAAATTGAATATTCTCGTTAATCAATAGAAAGTGTTAATCCTGTACTTTATTTTTATCGTGTACATACATATAACAGAAGACAACTCGGAAATTAAGAATCTTAAAACAAAATTGTAAAAAGAAATAACTTGCATGTAAATATGTAATATTGATAAAAATATTATTAAAGTGAAAAATGAGGCAAATCAAATTCTTTTGGCAAGATTTCAAAGATGTAACGGTTAGTAATTCCCACAATATGAATGAGTGACAGGAACAATAATTTTAAAGTTATACTCGTGCTTGGAGGAGATTTGCCTAAACTGGTACGAACTTGTTCTTCTTTTAAATTATTCTAGAGATTCTTGCTTTTATTACACTTTTTTGCATTTTTCCCTTCTCCTTTTCAATCTACACATATTTTTTCTTTTCTCCTAACCTTCTGTTTTACACTAGGTGACGCGGCAATTCTCTGACGTGCCGAGACTTGTGATACGATTTTTATACCTTAAATAAATTTCATGGAGTTTTTCACAAATCTTCTATTTACATAATTGATATAATGATTTGGCAATCTAGAGAAATTTTCTGTGACAGTGGAATATAAATTGTTAAAAAATAATATGAGAAATATTATAGTTTTTTCATTGTAAAAACTAAACAACGAATCATAATTATGCGCAAAAAATGCATAGACTTCTTTGTCAATTCGAAACGACATTTGTATCACTATAATTTAGAGAGAAAAATGTTGTTTTCAATGTTATTTTAGTTGAAAATATCCAACCTTTCTCGATTTTGAAAAATCTGAAAAAACTCTTCGTGGTTCCAATCGTGATTTTCTATCCAGAATCTTCAACTGTAAAGCTTATATTTGACTGACCTATGAAAAGATTGGAAATACGATTAGGTACTGTTACGTCATGGATCGCTGTACCGCCTGATAAGAGATATCTAATCCCTAGTTGGTTGCCCGATAAAAAGTTATGGAAAGATTTCAATCACAATTTATTGTACTCGGAATGAAATGCCTTAAGACATACAACTTTATCATATATAGAAAGGCGTCTTATTATTGTAGAAAAAATTAAAAATAACAATTTCTTTCCCAAAACGATGAATAGCATAGATACAAATAAAATATAAACAGTATATTGAAAAGAAAATTCAAAGAATTGTATAACGAATATAACATTAGGGTTGTTTTTTTATGAGAGGGATCCATTTAAAGTTTTTTCAAAGAATATGGACAATACTCCTTTTGATCTCAAATCGCATTTGGTTTACAGTATTCCCTACCAATGTGGATCTTGCTATATTGGTGAGACTAGTAGATATAAAAAAAGTATATTAAGCGAACATAAGAGAGATTGCAATAATGATAATAAAATAACGGCTCTGGTAACACAATTATATAGGGGAGAATGGGGAGTTATGAAGCATGGGGAGTTGTGAAGCACGGCCATAGATCTCGCATAGTAATTGTTTTGATAGATGTCACTTACTCTGAATATTTTTTCACCTAATATCTTCGTTTTGTAATTGGATTCATTCCGATAGAAGATATTTTGCATATCTTTCAAGACAATGTGTTCAATTTTTCGTTTATAAAGTTTTTTTGTGTTCTCCATTTTGCAGAATTCTTACAAAATTCGCGAACAAATCAAAAAGATAAGTTCACCCATATAATACCCAGCAATGATTAGGTTCTCGAAATTTAAAACGATTTATGCAAAATCGCAATAAAGAATATTTACCAAAAAATATAATTTTGAGCGATTTTTAGTAGTGCTTCACAACTCCCCATGATTTTTAAAAACTTGAAAAAGCAGCTTTTTAGTCCAACTGAAAAAAATTGTCGATTTTATTTTATTTCATGCAAATTCTTCAACCAGTAAGCATATTTGAAGACCCTCTAGAGATTCAAGTGGAGAAAATTTGAAATAAAAATTTCTTTTTGAAGTTACAACTCATAAACAAAGCGTGCTTCATAACTCCCCATTCTCCCCTAATAATTTCAAAATTATCGTCGTGGGCTCGTATCCCACCATGCTAACCAATTTTTCTGAGTTCTTTGATAATTTTGAAATTATTAATTAATTTCGAAAAAATGATTTTCAGAAAAAGCAGGTTTCTGTATTAGGACAGCTACGCTGTCGATACATATGAAAAATATATTGTATTTTCATAACGAAATCTAGTGCTTACTCAAGAAATTTATTTTCGAGAGATTTGATTCGGATAATTGATAAATTCTTTCATCTTTAATATTAATACTACCGAATGATAAATTCACTTTCTTCAATTATATTTGCCTATGAATTTGAAAATAAGGCTTTAACATCTTCAAGAAACTCACTACATTATCATGAAATAATGCAGGGAGGTATAGTATATATTAAGGAACTCGGAGAATCTTGGGGTGCATGTAGCTCAGTGGTCAGAGCAGTCTACCGGCAAGAGAAAGGTCGTGGGCTCGTATCCCACCATGCTAATCAATTTTTTCTGAGTTCTTTGATAATTTTGAAATTATTAATTAATTTCGAAAAAATGATTTTCAGAAAAAGCAGGTTTCTGTATTAGGACAGCTACGCTGTCGATACATATGAAAAATATATTGTATTTTCATAACGAAATCTAGTGCTTACTCAAGAAATTTATTTTTGAGAGATTTGATTCGGATAATTGATAAATCCTTTCATCTTTAATATTAATACTACCGAATGATAAATTCACTTTCTTCAATCATAATTATTATTAAGTAAAATTTAATCAAATTATTATTGTTAATTACTAACTATTTACAGAATAGTATACTTAAACGATGCAGTTTTTTCTATACATACAAATTTATCAAAATTTTTCGATATGCAGATTTACATTAAAAATAAAATTATATTTTAAACGAAAATAAGAATAATGATTTATTTATAAATAAATTAACTTTTAATTGTTCTTTTAATTTTAATCTGGGTAACTCCATGCCAAAAAAAAGTTGTTTCCTAGTTCTTTGAGAAATTGTCACAGAACACATGCGAATGAAAATTATGAAAACGACTTTATAATTATTTGTTTATCATGGTTAAAAATATTAAATAAAAAACAAATTACCTATATTGAAATCTTACAAAATTTAAATATTTTGGAGACATTAAAAACAAGAACACTTTATTGAGTTCACAAAATTAAGTAAAATAAACTTTTATAAAAGAAAGTAATACAATTAATATTAAATATAACTGTTGTTGTAACAGAAATCTTCCGCAAAATTTCCGGAAATCTTCTGAAAAATTTCTGGAGATTTATTTTTTTTACGGAAATCATCCGGAAATTTATTTTTTTTACAAAATTCATCCGGAAATCTTCCGGAAAATTCCCGGAAATTTTGTTTTTTTACGGAAATCATACGGAAATTTTCCGGAAAATTTTAAGAACATAAATTGTTCCTTTTTGTGTATAGAATTAAAAGAAAATTATTTAAAAAATTTTGTTAAAAAAATTTTTTTTATTTTTTGAAAAATTTTTTTTTACATTTTTCAGATTTTTAAGTTTTTTGTGTAGAAACTCGCTTTTTACACTGATTATAACAAGCAAACATATTTTTCTTCGTATTTATTCATTTTTTTAAAATAATTTTATCTTGCCAATCTATTAAATAAGTTCTTATACGTTTATTTATTTTATTGTTTAAAAACGGAAATTATATCAAATCTTCAAATGATTTTGTGAGTTAAAATATTTGTAAAAATTGAATAAATACGAAGAAAAATATGTTTGCTTGTCATAATGAGTGTAAAAAGTGAGTTTCTACACAAAAAACTTAAAAATCTAAAAAATGTAAAAAGAAAAATTTTTTTCAAAAAATAAAAAAAATTTTTTTAAACAAAATTTAAAAAAAAAAATTTTTTAAATCTATACACAGAAAGGAATAATTTATGTTTTTAAAATTTTTTTCCTAAAGTAATTGTTTTTGAGATATCAACAATTGAAAAAAATGGCTGATTTTTTAAACAAAAGATCATATTTTTCTTAAAAATTATCGTATAAAAATTTTAAAAAATGCGTTTTAAAGGTGATAAAACTAGCATTCAAATGATACATATGTCTGGCATTAAATTGTGATGATTTCTAATGAAACTGTATCACATTAAAAAAAACAGAAAAAACGGAAAATTTTATTTTGCAATAACATTATTTACTCATTAACAAAATTATTTTTTTAATTTCGATTTTATGTAATGTTAAAGCTGAGGAAATGACCTTTCAAACAATATTTTTTTGAGCTTCGTAACTTCAATAGTAAAAAATACAAAACTTTTTGTAAAGCCTTCAATCGCTGTAGGGTGGGCAAAAGTTATTGAGCGGCACTATATATATATATATATATATATATATATATATATACCCAGATAGCCAAGCGTACTGATAGTCATTTTCCAGTACGGCGTACTTAGATTATGCTCGTATTGTACCAGTACGAAATAATTAAGTATGAACGTATGGGTACGGTACCAGTATAACGACGTTATGTCATACGACTATAATTATAAAATATAAGTACTCTATAAAAGTATGAGGTTAGTATAATACCATTACGGTGTACTGTCATTTATCAAAATACAGCATATTCGTACGATACAAGTACAATATCGGTACACCATACTCTGCGTGGTGATGAAAACGTAACCTAATTCACTTCACAGTTGTCAATGACATATGCATCCAGTGCACATGGTGCAATGATTTTTTTTGTTGAAAAGCTGACTTTTAGGATGCAATCCAAAAGTTTTAATCTTTGTAACATGTGTCTTTATATTTAAATTAGAAACCAGTGGTTTAGTTTCTATTAATTCATATGTATTAAGTGTATTCTATTAATCTCAAGTGGTTTTGCTTTGCCATCATGCTTATTTCTAGCATTAGCGTTTTCTAATTACTATTACAACAATAAACAACTTCTTAATTTTCAACTGTTTTGTACTTTACACTTGAGAAAAACTTTTTAATTCAAGAGTTACAATAAAATGTATATAGCAATAACACAATTTTTTATAATTTTTCTTATATATTACATAAACATGTGTCATCGTTTATAGGTTAAAACGTCCAAAATATTTTCCCTACATTAAAGTACTTTTAGATTTTAAATGTTAATTATTCATAATTATTTTAAAGAATGTTTAAAAATTAACAAAGCAAAACCACTGCAGAATTATTTAATTAAAATACTTCAAAACACTGATTGTTCTAATATAAGTAAATGTGATTACAAGTTACATGATTTACATGTAATAAATATTTTTTAGGTACAAAAAAGAACTCTTTTAATAAAAATATATTACTTTAAAATTAAATTGATCTTACAATTAGTAATGATTCTTTCAGAAAATTTATCATAAAATATTAAATTAAAATAGTTAATACTTTATACAAACTAAGGCACAATAGGGGGAGGGATATAAAAGGCTTTACTCGCAGTACTAGTATAGTACAAGTACAGTAACCGTACGATGAACTAAATTACAAAAACCTTTAGTACATCATACTATTATCGTACTCGTATTATACGAGTATATCATACTGGTATGACATACTAGTACAGTACTTGGTACCGTGCGAAGGTAGATGGCGGGTACAGTACCAGTACGACTTATACGCCATACTCGTATTGTAGGGGAGAGTGGGGAAAAATGGGGTACCTCTGTTTCTCCATGATGGGTACTTTTAATTTTTTATCCTCGATATATATTATTCATATTGATAAAAAAATGTTATTAATTATGAGGACACCATGAAAAAAATTTTTTTTTGAAAGTTATACAACTTTAAAGTTTTGACCAAAAAAAAAAATATCGATTTTTTGCGAAATTAAAGTGCTTATAAAACCTTTTGGGATAATTTATTTAATTTAACAAGTGTGGGATCTTTTTCAGCACTTATTCTAGAGTAATTTCCAAAAGGATAGATTGTTAAATTGTTTACAACAATTTGTAAACATTACATTTTGTTGTAATATGCACTGCGGGGCAAAATGGGGTACCTACGTGCTGGGCCATACAAAGTTGTATTTAATATTCATTGAACTACTTAAAAACATTATATTATGCATATTAACAACATTCCGCAGAAAAGTCAATATTTTTGTATCGGGGTATTATGCTATCGATGTTTCACTATCGATATATCGATATTTTTCATTATCGATGTTTTTTTGTTAAATTCTAATAAATATTGCTTGTTTTTTCATAATAATAAAGAATCTTACTTTTTATTTGTATTTATAATCTCTTACAACAAGCATTTCACAAATTTTGAAAAAATATTTAATGTTTTGTATGATAATTATTATTAGCTTTTTAAAAATCAAAATGGCGGATCTAATATTAGGAAAAGAAAGAAAATTCCACTTACCTTTGAAAAAACGAAAAATTCGTATTATTTGAAGAACAACAGATTCCTACTCATTTGTATTTCATAACGCATTTACATAGCGGGAGAAATACATCTCTACCACCTGAAGGAAGAAAAGAGAATTATAACGAAAATCGTGCGAATTTTTCAAAATGATAAAAACTTTACATGTAAAAGAGTGCAGAATAAATTTTGTAATGATATCGCATTATTTTTAACATTTAAATTTCAAGGTTTCTACAAGAGTAAAATTCATTCATTTTTGTACGCGTAGTGTATATATGGGCGATTCCACGTGAGATTTTAGTCGACCTCTTAAAATCGGCCAAAAATATTTTTTTTCTATTCTGTATCGAAAAAAACAGATACGTATTTTTTATTTTTGTTTAATTGTCAAAATTTTCGAGTAATGAATTTTCGAAATTTTCACTTTTAACCGTAGACCTATATTCAGTAGCTTATAAGTCCGAAAATATTGAGTTTAGAAAAAAGTTGTCAAAGAACGAAAGTTTTAGTTCTTTTTCGACTTTTAGGAAATGGAAACAAAAAAATTTTTTTTTCATTTTTTGTAAAAAAAATTAAAAAAATTTGTAAACAAATTAATTTTTTTCAACTTTGGGTATGATAAATTTTTAATTTTCTTTTTTCGAAACATACCTGTAAATGATAAGAAGGTTTTGAAAAAGTTTCAGAGTGGGCCTGACAAGTTTAATGGGTTAAAAAAGATAATTAAGCTGCCCGTGCAGGTCGCACGCCCGCTGCGCAATATGATTTTTTTACAATTTACTATTAAAAATTGTCTAGACCCTACAATTACAAATTTTATCGGATTTTGATTATTATTAAATTTGCAGGCTCTAGACAATTTTTAATAGTAAATTGTAAAAAAATCATATTGCGCCGCGGGCGTGCGACCTGCGCGGTCAGCTTAATTATCTTTTTTAACCCATAAAACTTGTCAGGCCCACTCTGAAACTTTTTCAAAACCTTCTTATCATTTACAGGTATTGTAAATTCATAAATAAACAAATTACATACAATTAATTAACAGAAAGCACGAATTTTTAAAGATTTTTTTTAGAAATCAAATTTTTTTTAATAATTTATGGCAAAGATAAACATCTCAAAGGTACAAATATCACGTCAAAAATGTCCGACCTAAAATGTAGTAACATAAAAAATTTAGAAACAAAATGGCGGATTAAAAATGGCGTTCAAAGTTGACTTTTTAATAAACAATATACACCAAGTGCACATTTTTTCAAAACTTTATCGGATTCATTTAAAACTGGTTACTCGAAGGTCTTTGAGGTCGCTGATCATGTTTTACACGTTTTTCAGCCATCAAAATATCTCCACTAGTAATGACTTTAACTTTCACTGTGTTGAGGTAAACGTAGATTTTGGAGTCTTCTTTAAAAAATTTTTTTTTATTTTTTACTTTTTTGTCTTTTTATTTTTCTTTTCAATACAATTTTCTATTTTTAAATTTACTTGTCATGATTAAAATTAAAACATTATTTGAAAAAAATAAGACTCCAAAATTTACGTTTATCTCAACGTGGTGAGAGTTGGTGACGTCATTACTAGTAGAGACGTTTTGGCGACTGAAGAACGTGTAAAACATAATCAGCGACGCCAAAAAACCCTGAGTAACCAATTGGATAAGGGATCCGCCATTTAAATCCTAGAAAACTGCTATCATATTCGTAATCAGTGACCCCAAAAACTCACGAGTAATCAGTTTCAAGTAAATCCGATAAAGTTTTGAAATAAACGTCCGCCATATTCGATCTGCCAATTTGAATTCTAGAAAACTCTTATCATATTCGTAATCAGCGAGACCAAAAAACCCAAAGTAACCAGTTTCAAGTAAAACCGATGAAGTTTTGAAAAATGTGACCGTCATATGAGCCGTTCGCTCAAAAAACGACCTAAGTCGACTTAGGTCGTTTTTTAAAATTTTGTTATCAGTGTTCTCTACAAGACCTATTGAATGTATTTATGATGTTTCCCAAGTTTTAGTCCACTATTTATAATTTTATGAGAGGTATGAACCTTCCAGGTCCCAAAATTAATGTTCGTACGCAAGCGCGCGTTCATGTTTGGCGCTGCGCCACACTATAGGTTATGGCAGTATCTGTCTACACGCTGTCAGATAGTTTTTTCTCTCGGTATTTTCCCCTTTCGCTTAACAATTTTTTATTGAAATATGAACAGTTTAACTACTATGACAACATCAGAGTGTAACGACAGCTTACGATGATAGTAAGAACAAGGAAAAATTACTCGCTATAATAATGTAGCGAGTAATTTTTCTTAATTTTTACCTGAGAATTGTGCATTGTGCTGTTAATATTTAGTTAAATATTGCGGTAAAATATGTCGTAAAACTGTTCAAAAAGTTCTAATATAAAGAGGAGTATTAACTTATTGAAATAAAAATATTCTTTCATAAAACTACTTATTTTTATATCATTTTTAGTAGTTCGCCGGAAAAACGACCTAAGTGATTTGTTAAAAAATAATATTTTTAAATTAGCTAAACATATTTTATTGGACCTTTTTTATATAAAGGTAATCTTCGGTGATGTCTTTTTAATAGAAAAAATTAGTGATTTAATTAATAAGCAAATTATATGAGTAATTCGATTGTGAATCTTCAATTCAATTTTTTTGTCAAAAACCTAAGTCGACTTAGGTCGTTTTTCGAGCAAACGTCTCATATATTGGATCCGCCATTTAAAATTTTTAAAACTTCTATCATATCCGTAATCAGCGACCCCAAAAACCCTTGAGTAACCAGTTTCAAGTTAATCCGATAAAGTTTTAAAAAAATGTGAATTTGTTGTATATTAATTATTAAAAAGTCAACTTTGAACGCCATTTTTAATATGCCATTTTGTTTTTTTTTAATTGTCTATGTCACTACATTTTAGGTCAGACATTTTTGATGCGATATTTATACTTTTGAGATGTATATTTTTGCCTTAAATTATGAAAAAAATTTGATTTCTAAAGAAAAATCTTTAAAATATCATGTTTTCTATTAATTAGTTGTATGTAATTTGTTTATTTATGAATTTACAGTATTTTTTATTGCGGCATTCGAAAGAGCGGTTTCAGAGCTTTAAGAAATGTAAATTTCAAAATTTTTATCACTTCGTTTTTATTCTAAAAAGATCTGTCAAAGTTCAGGTAAAATTTTTGTACATTTGGTCCTTAAAGCGTTAAAAAGAGACGTTTAATCAAGATAAATTTACTACAAACATAACTTATAATTCGTTTGCTTCTTAGAAGCGCATCACAAATAAGTTAATTTAAAATTTAATAAATTGTTTTATATATGTGATAACTTTGCAATACAACTCAAACTGCATCATGGAATAATAAATAATGGAAGTAGTATTCTGTTTGGATAGGAAATGTTCGATTGATATAGACACCTAAAGGTATCGACTTGTGATACAAAATATATCAATACGGAAGCTCTTAATCAAATTTTACCTTCCCTACAAAACTTACAAATTTGCATTTTACATTTGTCGATGAATTAAACATCAATCTCAGTTTGATCGTTTCGAATTTGAATTAATCTATTATTAAGCAAAAAATACAAATTACATTCTTCATATACAGAAGTTAATATAGCTATTGTATTCCAGCGCAAATGAAAGAAAAAAACGATATTTTTTCACTAACTATTTTATTTTCTAATTTTTCTTCGATTTTATTAGTTTATCTGAAATCGATGTGTGTTATCTGGGCAAATAAGCAGTATTATGTAATTTTTTTCAAACAATACACGTTAATTTATTTCTCGTTCTCTAATTAGCTTTGCTACAGGATTAAAACTAGATTATCTAATCTATTTATGAATACGCCATTATCTATTTAATACTTGCTTACATATAATTATAATCGATTGATTGTATAACTGCGAGTTTATTCTAAAAAAGTTCAAAATCGCTGTTTCACCTAATTTAAAAATTCTTTTTTTTTGTTTCTTATGTGAAATATTAAACTCACGTGCAACTGTATGAATTTTAAATATATATTACGAAAAATGTATTACACACGCAAATGTGAATAAAGCCATGTACCAATTATGTAAATTTTCTCAGGACACCTTTATACATGTATTTCAATCGATAAGTGCACATTGGTGTTGTACCAGGATGCTTTGCTACTGGAGTTCATAGTAGAATTCTCTTTGAAGGAACCCCCTTAGGATTAGGTATATATATATATATATATATATATATATATATATAAATATAAGTAAATTTAACATATTCAGTATGTACATGTGAATACACCTACCCTTTGTCTATGTTTCTTTATAGAAAAATTTCATAAATTTTTAAAAACATTCGACTCATTAGTATGTGCTGAATGGTCAAACATTTTTCTTGTGAAATAAACTCGGAATAATCACTTTTAATAACTCAGGCGTAAGCATGTTTTAAATTTTGGCTTAGTTCTGTTTTAAAAAAATTGTGAAAATATTCAAATAGTTTTTTTTGATTTATGCTATTTTCGGAATTGTTTTGGTTAAACAATTTTTTTTCTTTTGCAGAATTGCATCGTATAAGTCTCAAGTCTAAGCTTTAAAATCCATTTTTGAAAATCACATATGGCTTAAATGAATTTAAGTAAAAAACTACCAGAATCACCTCCCATTTGTTTGCATCAGAAATCAAAATTTGTAGGCTATGCCAGTGTAATACATTACTTTTACAAGCTAACCATATTATTATTTGAATTAATAATTCTATGCTAATATTTCATTCTTACAAAATAAGTTAGTAAAAATTAGATATGCTATTATGTTATATTAAGCATGTATTACGTTTCTAATATTTGTAACGTGTTGAAGATCATAAATTCTTCTCTGTATACAAGTGCCGGAGGCGAACTTATCGCATATACTGTGTGTTATCAAATATATCAACTATCAGAGGTCAGCAAAATAGATATGAAACGAAAATTTCATTACATAAATATTTTATTTTTAGTAAAGTTGCTAAAAGTTTCAAATTTTATACCAAGTGACATGTTTTATTACATTAACAGTGTATAAAGTGTATATTTACGATAGTAAATATTATAGTTTGATGGACATAATTCCGAAAAACTTCGTTTCTTCCGTTCAATAGAATATCTAGTGATGAAAAAATCTTTAGTCCAGATTCGCGGTAGAGAATGACCGCCAAGTAAAAAAGTGAAGACCGCGAATATATATTTTCTAAATATAGGCTGTTTATCGACAAAACCCACATAGCACAAAAACTTCCAGGAAACATCCAGGAAGTTTCCCATGAAAACCTCCGGAAGTTACCCTTGGTAACTTCCTGTAAATTTCCAGGAATTACAATAATTTTGGAGGTTAGAAGCTTCCTTCGGAAGTTTCCTGCAAATTAACAGTGTAAACTTATCGAAAGCTGTCAAAGTAAGCTTCCTGGAAATTCCCAGGATGTTTCCAAAAAATATTTAAAATTTTTTTAGTGAAATTATTATTTAAAAAGGTTTAAAAAATTTAAAAGATTCAAATTTTGCATTCTTTTAAAATAAAAAAGTGGGTTTAATTTAAAAAAAATTTATCTTTACAACTGCACTAGATAGGCAGTGCCGGTTTTGGATCAAGATCCCTGCACCGAAATGTTTCCGAAACTTTTAGCCCAAACTCAAACCATGGGGGGATATTCAGACTGTTATGCTGAGCCGAATATGACGTCACACTTTCTTGAATTTTCGGGGGAGGGGTGTTACGTTTATATTAAAAATAATATTTCAATAATAATCGTGGTTTGAAGACCGAGCAATGTACTTTCGGAAGTCGTTAGCAGTTTTCTCGCAAGATGGTAAAGTCTTGCGAAAATTATTTATTTGTAAGTTCGTTATTGCTTCAGCTCTACGGGAGCTGTTATGACGTTATTCTCAATTTAGAAGGATAGAAGAAAATATAGGTTTAGAGTATAAGAATCTTTTATTTTAAAGAGAGTTATAGTTATAAATGTAGGTATAAAACAGATATTCTTACCAACTACTTACAGTTGTTGTATCAGTTCGGATAATGCACAAATACTTAATACTACTTTCAAATATTTTATTTGAAAGGTAAACTTTTAAAATGAGTAAAAACAGGATTAGAACGATCCATAACAATCGAAAACCGTATTCGGACTCAAGAGTTTTACATCAAGAATCTGATTATTTTGAGTATCTCGACTCGTAAGAACTTCTGTTAAATACAGATTTCGACTGCATGAATAATTTAACAGAATATGTCTTTAGTACGATTACAAAATAATATAAAAAGGGCATCTGCCTGATGGGACAAGATCTCTGGTTACTTCGGTAAGAAAACGGAAGATAATGACGATTCGGAAGAGGGATTTTCGGTTTTTATGCATTAGTTCCCACTTGCGAAAAAAGGGCGCAAAGTAATGAGTAGCCAATACGGATGTTTAGAAAAATGTATGTCGTCTTCCAGACCAATGTGGAGCCGAGCTATTTTAGTTAACCAATCAAATTTAACCGAACAGGCCCTAGGTTATTGAACTTTGGTTTGAGTGGGGTCACTATGCGTTGGATATCTCTCTTTAGAGTCGTTCTTATATAATACAAATTCAGAGAATTATTAAAGTATTATATAAGTGGATTTTTGTTACAAACAATTCATACGTATACTCATGTATAGTCACGATAATAATATAAAATTTTGTTGACAAAAAATCTATTTATAATAATAATTATGAAAATGGTAGTGAGATATGCCATAAGAACTGTCCATAAAAATGTTTTGTTGTTTAAACAATTAAGATTGTCTTTGTTTGATTTTGTTTTATATCTCTTATATTGGATTTAACTTAGTCGAAATAGAGAATTGTATATATATATATATATATATATACATATATATATATATATATATATATACATATATATATATATATATATCCCTCTTTCTGAACGGGAGACCCCCCCGCCCCCAAAATTGTATTTGACGTAGAGAGTTCTAATTAGGCTTAAAATTTAGGTAATTTTATCTACTTTTAAAAGCAGAGTGGCGTTTTTTAAAATCCAAAATGGCGGATCCAATATGGCGGATAAACTAAAAAAAAATTATTAAAAGTCAGTAAAAATCGGTCGGTTTTAGTTAAAACTTGTCACTTTTAGGTTTTTAGGTCGTTAATTACGAATTGGCATGATGTTTTTAAAATACAAAATGGCGGATTCAAAATGGCGGACAAATTATTATAAATTTTTCGAATTTTGTTAAAATTCACTATTCTAGGTATTTTTGGGTATCTCATCATGCATTTGACCTTTAGATTTTCAAAAAAAAAGAAAAAGAAGTGATAATCATTAATAGCAAGGGTAGGACTACCCTTAAAAACAACCCTTATACGATATTTGCAACTTTTGTTGCTTTCACTCATTCCGACAAGTTCAGGTAATTTTTTTGAGCTTCTCGCACAAATGAAAATTATTCCTAGAATACTTGGAAGTGACAAAAATTCATTATCAGTGCCATACAACCCTTAAAAACAACCCTTAACAAGAATTAGTAAATTTTTTTATTTTTTATCAGTTCCATAAGCTTAAATAATAGTAATGTTCTTTACTGGTTAGTAAAAATTATTTTTGGGGTAGCAATAATTGAAATCCAGTGACATACAACCCTTAGAAACAACCCCTATAAAGTCTTTTCAACCCTTATTAATTGATGTCAGTGAAACAAATTCAAAATTTTTTTTTTTTTGCTCTTGACATTAAAATAAAAATATTTCTAGGGTATTAAGAAGTAAAAACAAATGATAAGAAGTGCCAGACCATCCTTAAAAACAACCCTTATTCGAAATTTGCAACCCTTCATGCTATCTTTCAGTCTTACAAGTTTAAATAATTTTTTAATCCCCTCAGACAAGTGAAAATTATTCTTAAAAAACTTAAAAGTGATAACCATTCATTACCAGTGCCAGACAACCCTTAAAAACAACCCCTATAAGATCTTTGCAACTTTTGTTAATTGATGTCTGTGAGACGAATTCAAATTTTTTTTTTTGGTCTTGACATAAAAAAAAAATACATGTTTTGTAATATTGTGTGTTAAAAACTCAATTTTTTAAACTCCCTAGTGAGTAAAAAGTTACTTTAAATCACTAGTGATTAAAAAGTCGAGTTTTTAAAGCACAGTATTACAAAAATATTATTTCTAGGATACTAAGAAGTAAGAGCTAATTATAAAAAAAGCATAAGTAATAATGAATGTGTAATTTTATGACACTGAACTTAGGACAAAAGAACATACAACACCGAGTTTAAAAAACTATATGTGACGCGACACGAGAAAAGGGACCTATCGCCTCAAAAAAGAATTTTATAGGGGGAGCGTTTAAAGTGACGGCATAAACAGAAAACACGTGTATTTACGAGGACACGTTCAACTTTCAGGCTTTATATTATTAAAACTATTTCAGATTTTTAAATTCTGATTTTTTTACGTGAAAGAGCAACTCAAAATCTATGGAATACGACTAAAAACTCAAAAATGATTTTTTTATCGATAGGTCCCTTTTCTCGTGTCGCGTCACATATGTTAACGCACTTACTTTTACATTTATCATTGCATTTTTAAATTGTTTACCGAAAAAAATTTCTGTGTCAACTAATTTTCAGAACATGTGTAGCATATTTTGCTAAAAATTGTAATTTATCACTTTATGTAGTGCTGATTTTATCATTTTTTTTAAGTTTAGTGCTATATAGATACACATCCATTTTTAATTTTTTATTGTGCGTCATTAAATCGTACTAGTTAAAGATAATATGTAATAAAACTAATTTTCTAATCAGAGTGAGGAGATTTTGTTTAATTTTGTATTTTAGAAGATTTTGATTTCGTTTTTTTTTTTAAGTTTGGTGTGACATTGATACTCATTTATTCTTGTTATTTCCTTTGCGTCTTTGAATATTTCCAGTTAAAGAAAATTTGTAATTCAACCAATTTTCTAACCAGAGTGAGGATTTTTTTTTTATTATTTAAGAGGATTGTAATCTCATCGTTTTTTTGAGAGTTGTTCTTTTGTTTTAAGTTTTGTGTGACATTGATACACATTCCTTTTTACGGTTTTCTTAACATCTTTAAACAGTACAATTAAAAGAAAATTTGTACTTCAAGCAATTTTCTAACCAGAGTGTGGAATTTTTTATTTGTTCATTTTAGAGGATTGTGATCACGTAGTTTTTTTAAGTGTTGTTCTTTTGTTTTAAGTTTTGTGTGACATTGATACACATTCCTTTTTACGGTTTTCTTTGCATCTTTTAACCTTACCAGTTAAAGAAAACTTGTAATTTAACTAATTTTCTAACCACAGTTAGAATATTTTTATTTTTTTTTATTTTAAAGGATTGTGATCACGTAGTTTTTTTAAGTGTTGTTCTTTTGTTTTAAGTTTGATGTGACATTGATACACATTTCTTTTTACGGTTTTCTTATCATCTTTAAACAGTACAAATAAAAGAAAATTTGTACTTTAAGCAATTTCTTAACCAGAGTGTGGAATTTTTTTATTTGTTTATTTTAGAGGATTGTAATCTCGTTGTTTCTTGAGAGTTTTTCTTTTGTTTTAAGCTTTGTGTGACATTGATACACATTCCTTTTTACGGTTTTCTTTGCTTCTTTTAACCATACTAGTTAAAGAAAATTTGTAACTTTAACAATTTTCTAACCAGAGTAAGGATTTTTTTCGTATTTTATAGGATTGTGATCTCGTTTTTTTAGTGTTGTTCTTTTGTTTTAAGTTTTGTGTGACATTGATACACATTCATTTTTACGGTTTTCTTTGCATCTTTTAATAGTACCAGTTAATGAAAACTTGCAGTTTAACCAATTTTCTATGCAGATTGAGCATTTAATGTTCAAGTTTGTATTTTAGAAGATTGTGATCTCGTTTGTTTTGCAGTATTGTTCTTTTTTTTAAGTTTTGTGTCACATAGATACACATTTATTTTTACGGTTTTCTTTTGCGTTTTTACATAGTAGCAGTTAAAGAAAATTTGTAATTTAAAAAATTTTCTAATTATATTAAACAAATTCAGTTTAACATTGTAATTTAGAACATTGTGTTCTTGCGGTTTTTTAGTATTGTTCTTTTTTAAAGTACTGTGTTATTTTTATTACGTTTAATTTTTTTTTTATTTTCTCTTTCTTTGTACGAGTTTCTTTTCATGATGTCAAACATAAACAATGCTCATTTGGATAGGTGTTGTAATCCTTATCAATCTTTTGGCGTTGTCAATCACAAAGGTAAGGATTTGAGAACCTTGTCTAAGAGCTTGAAGCGAAAATTTCCTGATGTTCCTGAAAATGCTAGAATTTGTTGGGAATGCAGACGAAAGAATTACGGATCTGATGTTAATAGCGGAAACCCTAAAGAATCTGAGAATGAGTTAGATGAAATTCAGTTAAGTCAAGATATGGACTGCGAAGAAATAAGTCCCGCGATTGTTCGTTCCGAAAGAGAAATCGAATTAGAGGATATGCTGATTGACCTAAAGGAAAAGTTTGCCTCCTTGTCAACTAATGATCCTCTAAAATTAAAAATTCTTACTGTTGTGCCAAAAACATGGAGTGCTAATAAGATATCCGAGGAATTTGGCTGCAGTTGGCAGTTCGCTAAGAAAGCAAAAGAGCTTAGAGTTGCGAAAGGTATTTTTGCAGACACTACATTGAAGGCTGGTAAACCATTACCCAACTCGACTGTAGAAAATGTAGTTAATTTTTATTCTAGCGACGAAAACAGTAGGATAATGCCTGGCAAGAAGGATGTTGTTTCTGTCAAGAATGAAGAGGGACGCTGTTTGAAACAGAAGCGCCTCCTGCTTTTAGATTTAAAGGGACTTTTCCGACTACACAAAGAAACTTACCCAGATTTTGCAGTTAGCTTTAGTAAATTTGCACAACTTCGACCAAAGGAATGTGTCCCTGCTGGTGGCAGCGGAACTCATTCCGTTTGTGTTTGCACTATTCATCAGAATAGTAAGTTGATGTTGGAAGCGATAAACATTACAAAACTGACTGAAGACTCTGAAAGTCCGATTACAAATTATAAAGATTGCTTACAGCGAATCACCTGTACTAATCCCAGTGAGAATTGCTTTCTTTGTGAATGTGATAAATGTCCAAGAATTGAAGACTTTTCACAATATGTGCAAACATTATTAGAGAGTAAAAATATTCACCACGTTCAATTCAGTGCATGGACTGGTACAGACCGATCGACACTGCAAACGCGAATTGTCTCTGCAGAAGAATTTGTCGAAGAATTGAGTAATAAGCTACTGCTTTTGAAACCTCATTCCTTCTTATCAAAACAGCAATCGCAGTTTTTTAAGGACAAAAAGGACAATTTGGATGATGGCGAAGTACTTGTTGTTTTAGACTTTTCTGAAAATTACAAGTACATAGCCCAAGACGCATCCCAAGCGTTTCACTTTAATAATACACAATGCACAGTTTTCCCTGTTGTGTATTATTACAAAGAAAATTCTGAAATCAAGCACAAGAGTCTGGTTTTTTATCGGATAGTACGCATCATGACACAGCTGCTGTGTACACTATTCAAAAAATGTTAATTCCACATTTAAAAGAGAATGTGGATGTTAAGGGGAGATTCCACAGAAATTAAGGTTTTTTTTAAAAAATTTTTTATAGGTAGTAAAATAAATATTTCTTAGCTAAACTTTTTTTACAATAAAATACTTGTGTTACAGTAATAAAAACCATTTTTTATTTATTTATTTTTTTAATGGAGTCTTAGAAAATGGCTGCCGAAAGTGGTCTCCTCTAAAAGTTGTTTACATTTTTTCTCTGTGACAATTAATCTAAACTAAAAAAGTCAAAAATTTTCTTAATCTATACCATTATGGCTATCGTGTAAACTAGAACAAAAAAAATTTATTGAAAAATAACCAAATGCCAGACTTTTTAATTTTTCGACCATAATTTTGCAACTTAAATTGTTTATAACTTTTATAAATATTAATGGATCTTAAATATCCTAGTTTACACGAAAACTACACATTCAAGGAGCATGCTGTCCAAATTGCAAGTTATTTCGTTGAAAATTGTAAAAATGAGAGTGTAAACAAGTTGAAAATGTGTAGTTTCGAGAAAAACGCGTTTAAAGTTTGAAGGACCAAATATACAAAAATTTAACTTAAAGTTATATACATAACCTTTGATATGTAACAGTAGACATTTCTTATTACTTAAGAACTACTCTTTCAAGCGGTGCGAAAAGAAAAAATGTAAATTTAAAAATAAACAAATTGCAGTTAGATAATTAATGAAAAAACATGAATTTTCGAGGTGGAAAGGTGATGTTATTCCTACTCTCCTGCTAGCGAGTCTATTCTTATCGCTTCAGACTATTTTTCCCGTATTTTTAGATAATCATACTAACCAAAAATTAAAAAAAAAATAATTTCGGTATTCAAAAAAAAAAATCAGTGGAATCTCCCCTTAAGAAAATAATTTATTTTAGCGACGGTGCAAAGCAGCACTTTAAAAATAAATTTCAGATGATTAATCTAATTCATCACGAAGAAGACTTTGGTGTTAAAGCTGATTGGAGTGTCCATACGACTGCACATGGCAAAGCAGCTTCAGATGGAATTGGAGCTTTATTTAAAAGGGAAGCAGCACGAAATAGTCTTTTGTGTCAACCATCTGATGCTATTTTATCTGCCGACAAACCCGTAAAATGGGGTGAGAACTATTTCTCAAGCATAAAAATATTCTTTTACAGCCAGAAAATGCATGAAAAAGTAGAAAGATTTCTTAAAAGGCGATTCGATAAAGCACCAGCAGTACCACAAATATTGAAAAATCATTGTTTTATTGTACAAAACAATAAGAAATTGCTAATCAAAAGATATTCTAATGCAATAACTGGAAATACACTTACCTATTGAATGATTTATTATTATTAAAGAACTAAAATTTTCAGGTTCTAGGAATAGTTTAAGCACCCAAGATGATAGTGATTGTTTAGCTCCAACATTTTTATTATCTTTTCAGTATCAATAATCGAAAAACCTTAAGGGCCCAGGGCAACTCTATAAGCCACCTTTTCATCCTTTAAATCGGCTTATGTCTAAACATCTTTTTAAACTCGTAGAACTGAGATAAACTAACAAGAGTGGCAAATACAGTATAAAGGTTGTTTTTAAGGATGGTCTGGCACTTCTTATCATTTGTTTTTACTTCTTAATACCCTAGAAATATTTTTATTTTAATGTCAAGAGCAAAAAAAAAATTTTGAATTTGTTTCACTGACATCAATTAACAAGGGTTGAAAAGACTTTATAGGGGTTGTTTCTAAGGGTTGTATGTCACTGGATTTCAATTATTGCTACCCCAAAAATAATTTTTACTAACCAGTAAAGAACATTACTATTATTTAAGCTTATGGAACTGATAAAAAATAAAAAAATTTACTAATTCTGGTTAAGGGTTGTTTTTAAGGGTTGTATGGCACTGATAATGAATTTTTGTCACTTCCAAGTATTCTAGGAATAATTTTCATTTGTGCGAGAAGCTCAAAAAAATTACCTGAACTTGTCGGAATGAGTGAAAGCAACAAGAGTTGCAAATATCGTATAAGGGTTGTTTTTAAGGGTAGTCCTACCCTTGCTATTAATGATTATCACTTCTTTTTCTTTTTTTTGAAAATCTAAAGGTCAAATGCATGATGAGATACCCAAAAATACCCAGAATAGTGAATTTTAACAAAATTCGAAAACTTTATAATAATTTGTCCGTTATTTTGAATCCGCCATTTTGTATTTTAAAAACATCATGCCTATTCGTAATTAACGACCTAAAAACCTAAAAGTGACAAGTTTTAACTAAAACCGACCGATTTTTACTGACTTTTAATAATTTTTTTTAGTTTATCCGCCATATTGGATCCGCCATTTTGGATTTTAAAAAACGCCACTCTGCTTTTAAAAGTAGATAAAATTACCTAAATTTTAAGCCTAATTAGAACTCTCTACGTCAAATACAATTTTGGGGGCGGAGGGGTCTCCCGTTCAGAAAGAATGCCCCATATATATATATATATATATATATATATATATATATATATATATATATATATATATATATATATATATATTCGAGATGAGCAATACATTGGAGTCAACAGAAGTTATCGAGCATTCTTTCGCGTCTCTCTCATTCTCTACCGGTACGATGAGTTTCATATCATTTAGAGTGTCAATTTCTGATCATTTCTACTGCACGTTCTACTGAGTAATGCTTAACACTCCTGATGTCGACAAGTGAATGCTCATATATACAGTTTATGCATATACTTTTATGTATGCATAACAATTAAATATTAGGTATTAAATGTTTAAAAAGTTACTGCAAACGTAACAGGGGTATTGAGATCATGATTCTTAGAATTTATCTAAGGAATTTTTTTCACGTGTCGAATTTGTTACCTATTTATTTCTTGGAATTATTTTTTTCACTTAAACTATTGTTTATGAAAATGTCTTTGATTTATTGCTTCCGGTCTTTTTTTATTGTTTTGACTAATCTAAAGAATTTTTATTATTTTGATATAAGCATTTTTTAAGTATTATTTGATATGTATTTAATTCTTTGAATTATAACTTAATTTTATAAAACAATCCTAGAATTTTCCATAGGGATTGATGACTTAGAATTTTGGAATTTTTTTTGGTGACTCATTATCATTGGTATTTCCTGTTTTTGTTTTTACAGGGTGCATTCTTTAACGATGACACATAATTTCTTTGTTTTTTAAAAAATAAAGAATGATGACTAAGAGTTTTGGAATTTTTTTATTGAAAACTCATTACACAGCCCCACAAAAAAACAAAGTGTCGTGCGAGGCAGACCAGACTAGTCATTTTCTATGTATTTTGATGTGCTGAACACGAATTCGAAGTCCGTTATGCTCCATCACGTCAGGATTTTTTTCTAACCTCCAAAAACCTATCGGATCCAAAAACCTATAGCCCACCAATCAAATAGGTGGGCTATTTTTTTAAAAAATTGATATATTTACTTCAAACTTGGTAGCTACGTGTTTTTGGGTCGCTGATGACGAATTTGAAGTTAGATTTTCAAAATTCAAAATGGCGGCTCCAGGTACAATATCCCTTTTCAGCATCCAATAGTAGTCGCCATCATATTTACATCCCATCTTCCTTGATGACGTCGCTCAAATTCTTTAAGATCTTGATGGAATCGTTCTCCTTGTTCTTCACTGTAATCTCCCAAATTTTTAGGGAATCAATCCCGATGCAAGTCTAAGTAATGCATCTTTATGCTCATTAAGCATCCTAACTTACAAAATTTTTTAATCGTAACACTAACTAATTGCTCCCAATTTTTACTCTTGTGATTACCCAGAAAATTTTCGTCAACTTCTTTGAAACTAAGCCATGCGGCTTTTTCCTTTTTATTCATCTTGGTGATAAATTGCTCATCTTTTAACAATTTGCTAATTTGTGGTCCGTCGAAAACTCCTTCTTTTAGTTTCGCATCAGATATTTCTGGAAACTTTTGTTCCAGGTATTTAAAACAGTGTTCTTTTTTGTCTAAGGCTTTGACAAATTGTTTCATTTCTCCTAGTTTCGTGTGTAAGGATGGTATTATCACCTTTGAAGGGTTGATTAGAGGATTTTCTATTATATTTTTTAAACCTGGTTCGAAAGAATTCCTTTTTGGCCATTGTTTTTCAATGTAGTGATTTGCTCGATCTCTACTGTTCCACAAACACAGAAAACATAGTGTTTTTGTAAAACCTGATTGTTGTCCAAGTAGTATGCTTAAAATCTCTCCAAATTTGCCAGTTATGTTCTCGGTATCTAATTTTATCCAAAACTAGTTTCATATATTCATAGTTTTCTTTCATTTCCGTTGAATGTGCTATTGGAATCGGAGCATAAATATTAGTATTATATGGTAGTACTACTTTTAAACTTCTTTTCGAAGAGTCAATAAATAGTCTCCAATTTTCATCTTTGTATATATTTGTTTTTTATTAATTCATGAGTCCGACAATATCTGAGAAATATACCAACGACGGATTTTCATCTTTAGTAAAATATTGTCGGAATTCTTTTTTTCTGTCTCGATAAAAGCTAGCTGTTGTGCCTTTTAATAATCAGTTTTTCTTCTTCAACACTGATGCTAGGTGTTCTGGACAATCCTTCGGCAATTTTAAATCTCTAATGAGATTGCTAAGTTCTTCTTGGTTAAACGTTTGTGGAATCTTTATCTCCTTTTCGTCATACGGAAGGTAATAGACGTCTTCATCATCGGTTCTCATGTCCTTATTTTCAAAATCTAGAACATCTTCAGTTGAACTATCAATTTCCAAGGTTTTGGTAGAAGAAGGTGAATTGCATGAAATTTCTGTTTTTTTACAGTGGGGACATTAGCATACAATATGTTCTTTTTATCTTTGTTATTATATCCTTGCACATTGGTGTTGCAAAAATAAGTAAATCCATAAACAGTTAAAAATTCGTCCCCTATATTCGAGCCAACATTTAAAATTTTTTAAATCTAACTTCAAATTCGTAATCAGCGACCCAAAAAACCCCTAGATACCAAATTTGAAGCAAATCTATCAATATTTAAAAAATTCGTTCGCCATATTGGAACTAGGTTATTTAAAAAGGATGAGAGATGGATCAGGTGGGAAGAATTAGAGAATGCTTTCGAGATCCGATTTAGACCAGGTGTAGTTATTAATTTAAAACTTAAAAATATAGCCATTTTTCTAAGTGATGCAAAAAAAATATTATTTCTGGATTTAAAAATGTATTTAAAAAGATAGGAAACATGAAAGTTAATGTTATTCTTGCTGCAAATTATACTGTTTTAGAAGAAGGTGATGAAATTGAAGATATTAAATATTTCAATACTAAAAATTTAAATATTTTAGAGTCAACAAACTTTAACGAATGGTTTGATTATAAATACGTTCGTCTTGCGGCTGGATACTCAACTTTCATAAAAATGCTAAAATTTATAATCAATAAAAAAGCTGTTATTAATATTATAAATATTGACAAATACTTTTTTTATTGTCAATAATTGCACAGCGTTATCCAGCTATTAGTTTTGTTGACCGTGCAAGTTCATATCCCCACTTTAAAGATACAGATTTGAAGTTTGATGATTTTGAATTTTCCATTTCTCTCAACGATATTACAAAATTAAAAAAAATAAACAACCTGAGTATTAATGTTTATAGAATTGATAAAAGTAATAAAAAGAATGAAATTATTCCACTTTATTTAAGTAAAATTTAAAACGATTTAAACGATTGTGGGCATCCAAATTGATTCGGTTGTGGACACCACTCTTATTTTTGATAAATCGTGAAATATCGTTGTCGATATAATCATAAGTAATTCCTTACAACATTTAATAGTGTTTTATGAATTTTAAAAGTTTCGTGGTCCAGCGCGGAAATTAATATAATGAGACCTTGATGTCCGTACGTCGTTCGTAGTTATAGTAATTGTAGTAACTGGGCAGTTCAGGTTCAGTGTGAGAAATCTTATATCTTACATGAGGAGCAAGTAATGTCAGAATTAGAAGAAATCATCCTTATGTAGTTAATGAATGGTTACTTAATTAATTTTTTTGCAATTTTTAATAGATTTTTCAAAAGTGCCCACAACCGAACTAAATTTCTTTTTTTAGAAAAACGAACAATTTATTGAATTTTTAATAAAATTTTTCTAGTCAACAGAATCAATTTATTTATTTCACTAGTAGTTAGCTAAGATTTTTCAAGAGTGCCCACAACCGAACTAAATTTTCTTTTTTATAAAAACGACCAATTTATTGAATTTTTAATAAAATTTTTCTAGTCGACGGAATCAATTTATTTTCTTCACGAGTAGTTATCTAAGGTCCCTGCTTTAACCCTTTAACGACAAGATGTGCTGCTTTTTAACATGAATTTCAAACGCCTACAATTAGTAGAAAGAAAAAATAAATTTTTTCAGTCCATATCCTACTATTTTTGGAGTCTCTCTTTCGAATGGCGTGGTCAAAATTTTCAAAAAATGATATTAAACCCTTCTTTTTTCAAAAATACTTAAAAATTTAAAGTTTTTTATTGCAATTTTTTTAAAGAATTATTTTCTCCGCCATAACATTTTTTTAATAGAACAAAAAGTATCAGAAATGTGTTCCCGATAGTTGTACTTGAAAAATATCCATTTCTAATTTTTATTTTTTTTCGATTTTGAATTTAAAATGGCGCTTAAAGGACAAAAAAATTTCCTAAATTTACGTAAGATTACAAACTTTTTAAAAATTGCTCAAATGTAATTGAAATTTGTTACTCGGGGGTTTTGGGAATCGCTGATTACGAATTTCAAGTCAGATTAAAAAAAAAGTAAAAATGGCGGATACAATATGGCGGTCGAATTTTGTGGAACTCATTGAATTTAGTTGATACTGGTGACTCGGAGGTTTTTGGGGTCGCTGATCACGAATCTGAAGTCAGATTCAAAAAATTCAAAATGGCGGATCCAAAATAGCAGCTTAATTTTTCAAAATTACTGAGATTTGCATGAAATTTGTTACTCTGGGGTTTGCAGGATCGTTGATTTTGAATATGAAGTCTCCTTAAGCCTTTAAATAATTAAAGTTGCCCACTTTTTACCACGAGGAGGTAAGATATATAGAGAATAATTTTTTTGACTTTTTAAGAGTTTTTAATTTTTTTTGTATTTTGGCTTTTTTATTTTTTTTTGTTTTTTCATTTTTATAATTTACTTCTTTCGACTTTTTATTGCAAACTATTAATTTTTATTATGCGCTTTTTTGAAACAATTCTTTTTCCGAACAAAGTAAAAAAAAGGTTCTCTATATCGCCTACCTCCTCGTGGTGAGAATCGGGCAACTTTAATTATTTAAAGGGTAAAGGCGACTTCATATTCAAAATCAGCGACCCTGAAAACCCCAACGTAACAATTTTCATGCAAATCTCAGTAGTTTTTGAAAATTAAGCTGCCATTTTGGATCCGCCATTTTGAATTTTTAAATCTGACTTGATATTTGTAATCAGCGACCTAAAAAACCACCAAGTAACAAATTTCAAGCAAATATGAAGTAATTTTTAAAAATTAAGCCGCCATTTTGGATCCGCCATTAATTTTTTTAATCTGACTTCAGATTCGTGATCAGCGACCCCAAAAACCTTCGAGTAACGAGTTTCAACTGAATCCAATGAGTTCCACAAAATTCGACCGCCATATTGTATCCGACATTTTTACTCTTTTTGAATCTGACTTCAGATTCGTTATCAGCGATTCCCGAAACCCCTGAGTAACAAATTTCAGTTAGATTTGATCAATTTTGAAAAAGTTCGTAATCTTACGTAAATTTAGGGAATTTGTTTTGTCCTACAAGCGCTATTTTAAATTCAAAATCGAAAAAAATAAAAATTTGAAATGGATATTTTTCAAGTACAACTATCGGGAACACGTTTCTGATACTTTTTGTTCTATTTAAAAAATGTTATGGTGGAGAAAAAAATTCTTTTAAAAAAATTGCATTTAAAAAACTTGACATTTTTAAGTATTGTTGAAGAAAAGAAGGCTTTAATATCATTTTTTAAAAATTTTGACCACGCCATTCGAAAGAGCGACCCTAAGAATAGTAGAATATGGACTTTTGAAAAATTTTATGGCTTCTTTCTACTAATTGTAGGCGTTTGAAATTCATGTTGAAAAGTAGCACATCTCGTCTTTAAAGGGTTAAATACATATACAGATGTTTGCTTAATATGTACAAGGACCCAACCTATTCCCCTAGTATTAAGATTTCTTGATTCATTTAGATTTATGCTTCTTATTGAAAAAGGTATAAGAGGTGAAGTTTCACAATGCTCAAACAGATATTGGAAATCTAATAATAGATTTATGGAAACAGATTTTAATCCTTTCATACCAAAATCTTATATAATTTATTTCGATAAAAAATAATCAGTATGGTGCTTCTATAAGTGAGAGCTTGTCATATACATATTTTGAATGGATTGAAAATTATAACAATAACTTTTCTTGAATATTCCAGATGATTCAGAAGAAGGATATATTCTTGAAGTTGATTTAGATTATCCTATTCATGATTCACATAAAGACTTGCTGTTATGCGCTGAACATTTCATGACTCCTCTCCCAAAATATACAATTACTAAATGAATTCCAAACTTATTACAAAAAAATATACAATTCACTATAAAAATTTAAAGCTTTTATCCATAGGAATGAAATTATCTAAAATACATAGCTCAGGAAACTCAGGAGCTTAATAAGAATTATTTTGATTGATTCGAATGTTTGATTAATTTTTTTACTTTAATATTAGTAATAATTGCCGAATGATAAATTCACTTCCTTGAATTAAAATACATAGAATTTTAAAATTTAAGCAAAAGCAGTGGTTAAAACTCTACATTGATTTAAATACCGACCTTCTAAAAAAATTGAATAATGAATTTAAGAACAAATTTTATAAGCTAATGAACAATTTCGTATAAAAAGATATAGCGCGAAAAATTTGATTGCTCAACCAAACTTTTATAGTAGCACCGTATTCAATAACGATATGGTCATTATTGAGATAAATAAAACAAAGG
Source organism: Leptopilina drosophilae (assembly GCA_032873175.1). Taxonomy (NCBI): domain Eukaryota; kingdom Metazoa; phylum Arthropoda; class Insecta; order Hymenoptera; family Figitidae; genus Leptopilina; species Leptopilina drosophilae. Next base: position 27,985,107 of record CM065481.1, read on the forward strand.
TTTACATTAACAAACCAATTTACATAGGATTCACTATTCTAGACGTATAAAAAATATTAACATATAACTTTCATTACTATGACACTAATGAAACTTTCAGTGATTTTGCAAAATTACTCTACACAGATAGGGGAGTTTGCTGCGAGTTGAAGATAGTTTTGTTTTTCAGTTATAACTTTGCATTAAATTGAGATATCGACATGTTTAAAGTCTTGTTAAAAAGCTAGAGAGCATACCTTTACTTCTTTAAAGACCGCAATTTAATTTTTGAAAAAACTTTCAAAATGTAGTAAATTTCTTAATAAGATCATTTTTGAACTTTTTTCTTTGCTGCAAGTTTGACACCCCCACAAAAACCACTCAAAATGCATAAAAATTAAATAAAACATCTAGCAATAAAAAGTTTATGCAAATTTTTGTATTTAGTATAATATATTGTATTATAGCTAATTCTTTATGCATCTTAAAGAGCATGAAAATTAATCCAAAAATACATGTTCGAAATTTTGTTGAACAATGAATAGTAGTCTTTTTATTAACGCTTAAAAGACATCGTTTCCACTTTTCAAAAAAATTCTTACACTACAAAAATGTTTTTTTATAAGAATCTTAAATAATACAAGTATTTTTTTCAAAACAAATATAAATATATCTTAACAATAAAGCAAACATTTTACAATTTTAATTCTGCGATAAACTTTACGCATTCTCGAAACATCAAGGGGTGCCCAACTCGCAGTTAAAAAAATAATAAAAATACTTTAATACTCGTAAAATAGTTCTCACCCCATTTTACAAGTTTTTCATGGGATAAAATGGCTTCGGATGGCTTAGACGAAAGACTGTTTCTTGCAGCTTCTCTTTTGAACGTCGCGCCAACACCATCTGAGGCTCCTTTTCCATGCGCAGTTACATGTACATGCCATTCAGCTTTAACTCCAAAGTCTTCTTCATGCTGGACCAAGTTTTTCTTTTAAAATTTGTTTTTGAAGTGTTGCTTGGCCCCATCGCTGCAATATATTATTTTCTTCACTTTAAAGTTTTCTTTTAAATAAGGAATTAATATTTTTTGCATAGTGTAAACAGCCGCAGTATCATGTCGAGTACTTTCTGATAAAAATACAAAACTCTTATGTTTAATTTGGGTACCTTCTTTGTAATAAATTACGACAGGAATTGTAGAATGTTCAGTTAGCTTTTCAATTTTAATCGCATCCAACAGTAGCTTACAATTCTGATGAACGACACATACAGAATGGGTTCCACTACCTCCAGGAAGAATGCAAATTTGCTGAAACTAACTGGAAAGGCTTGGTTAGACTCTTTGTATAAAGAAAAAGGCCCTTCAACTCCAAAAATAGAAGACGTTTTTGCTTCAAAGATTTCCCGTTTTCATCTTTGACAGAGACTACATCTTTCTGACCGGCCATTACTCTACTGTTTTCATCACTTGTGTAAAATTTCACCACATTTTCAACAGTTGATGACGGTAATGCTTTTCCAGACTTCGCTGTAGTCTCTGCATCAACGATGCGGTCATGCAAAACTAAGCAATAAACTGATGTTTTGGCAGGAAAATTTTCATTTGATTCAAATTCTAGGCGGATATCAAATGGTCCACTTTTTAAAGACTCATTTTGTTTTATACAAACCACAACAACTGAAGGAGCATATTGTAAAAATTCTTTTTCTTATAAAATTGGTTAAGACTCTTAACTATAATAAGATGCATGAAAATTTGTAAACATTTTATATAAAGTAGAGTACTGGTTTCGACCAATATTCAGATTCATATTACCATAAGGATAACATTGTGAATTTAAAAATAATTTTACATCAGATAAATCACAATGATTAAAATAACTAGAGTTTTCAACTGTATTATTTTTTCTGTTGCTCTGAAACTCTAATACAGTAAATCTAGGTTTTTCTAATTGATTTAAAGTTTTTACACTTCAAATACGTTTAGGAGTAATTAGTGAAAAAGTATATTAATACAATTCCCAAGTTCAAAAACTTATTAGAATAGATGGATCTTTTTCAATACATTTTAATAATTAAAATTTCCGAGCATCTGATAATTTTATGTATGGTAATAACCATTTAATTTTTTCAATAAAAATTTTAAACTCTTCTAAATTTGCTATTTGCAACACTGCATTAGCATACGTTCTTGATATGAATAAAATAAGCTCATGTTTTGCGTTGATATTGATTTTTTGGTAATCTTCTGCAAAACCAAAAATCATAGTAAAAAGGAATACAAACATTGAAAAAACCTTGCGCATTTGTTAAGGTTGGTTCATTGGTAAATTCTAACTAGCCAACATTTTCAAAAAATTTATTTTGATTAGCATCGAGAGAAATATAATTTTTCATTATACTTGTAACAACTACAATTTTATTTTTATCAATTTCGACACCATTAAGTATTCAATTTGCTATTTTAAGTAAATGACATATGCCATTAGAAATTAAATTAGTACGCTCTGAAGCTGTTCCATCAGGTTTCACAAGTTTTCCAGAAATGTGAATCGAGCTTTTGCTTGAAAACAAGCAATGATTTTCTACCGTGATGCAGATTTCGTCACTATTGTTGTATGTTGATGAAGTGTATGGTTGTTGCGCATGAACTTCATAATGAACAATAGATTCATAAAAAGTTACTGATGAATCAAGATTTAAAATTTCCCCTTCTATAGCAAATAATAATACGTTGAACTACCATGGCACAAAAACAAATAAAAATAACCTTAAATCTCTTTTTTACTCTCTTCCTCTTTTTACAATCTTTAGACCGAGATTCTTCAGTAGTTGCAGGTTCTGATATGTTAATCTCTTCAAGATTCGCCGACGACTGATTGGATTCTGTCATAGTGTTTTAATTTTATAACCAAAATAAATCTTTTTCTATTATTAAAAACAATTCCCATTATTTAAGTGATTTAATATGAAGCCTTATTGTTATAGTTTCCCTTCGAAAAATAACTAAATTTCCGTCTCGGTCTACAATTTGCAACTAAATGTAGTCTATTGTCTTGACAGTGACTGGCAAGTAAATGACGTGATTTAAAACTTCCACTATTTTATATCCTGTTGGAACAATAAGAAAAAATTCATTCATGCTATGCACTTTTTCACCATTGATTTATGCTCTTGGTATATTACATTCTACTATTAATGAATAAATTTTAATGATTGATAGTGGTGGATCAGACTTATGGCATTCTTGAGCTTTTAATTTGCTAGGAAAAAATCCTAACACACTACATATAGAATAATTGGGCTTAAAATTAATTTCTTTAACACAATAAACGGTACATTTCAATGTATTGGCACACAAAAAAGGTACCCGGGCCGGAAATGAGACCACGATTTCTTGATGTATTTTGATGCGCTGAACACGAATCTGATGACCGTTTAACTCCATAACGTCAGGATTATGACATAACCTCAAAAAACAGCTGATTTTAAATGACAGGAGAGATTTTTTAAATAATGGCAGATTTTCTTGAATCTTGTTACTCGGGGGTTTTTGAGGTAACTGATTACGAATTTAATGTCAGATTTATTAAATTCAAAATGGCGGAGCTAATCTGGTGGTTGAATTTTTAAAAAGTAGTTGAATTTTTACGAAAATTGGTATATAGGGGTTTTTGGAGTCGCTGATTACAAATTTATCGTCAGATTATTCATATTCAATATGGCGGACGAATTTTTAAGAAGTAGTTGGATTTTTACGAAAATTGGTATCCAGGGGTTTTTGGAGTAGTTGATTACAAGTTTATCGTCAGATTATTTAAATTCAGAATGGCATATTCAATATGGCTGACGAATTTTTAAAAAATAGTTGAATTTTTTGTAACTTCGCATTTGTATGTTCTTGAGATCGCTTAAATTAAGGAATGGACCGTCGGCATTAGCGTTACCCGATGTACACTACGAGAAGGTTGTACGAGCGGCTTTTGTACACCATGTAGCTCTTATAAGGGCTGTTTGGTATTTTATACTACGTAGAACTAATCTCCATTCTTTATTAGGTTTCCTTTTTGCTACTGTAACGTGTTCTCCTTTCTTCAAATCCCCTGCGCAAAGGATTTCGTCTACGTTTTCTGCACGTTCTTCGTATGTCCCTCTTAAGCATCCAACAGAAATCTGCCACCATATTTTCATCCCATCTTCCTTGATAACGAGTTTTCATCACCTTTATATCTTGATGAAAACGTTCACCTTGTTCCTCGCTGACATATCCGAGATTATCTGGAAAATTATCAAGATGAGAATGTACGAAATGTAATTTTAAGCTCATCAAACATTCTAGATGATTAAAGTCCTTTATCATTTTAGCAACCATTTTTTTGTATTGCGGACTTTTTCTATCACCCAAAAAGTTTTCTGAGACTGCCTTAAAACTCAGCCAAGCTGCTTTTTCTTTTGTATTCATTTTAGAAAGAAAGATTCCATCCTTAAAAAGTGCTCGAATTTTAGGTCTATCAAACACTCCTTCTTTTAATTGTTTGCCTCAGGAATTTTCGGAAATTTTTTTTAATGGACTGGAAGCATTTACCTGTTTTATCTAGTGCTTTCACGTATTGCTTCATAAATCCGAGCTTTAGAAATTTTTATGGATCAACTAAGGATTTATGTAAAATGTTTTGTTCATCAGGAACAAACATTTCTTGTTTCGGCCAATCTTTTTTCTTATAGTGATTCTGTCGATCTCTACTGTCCCACAAGCACAAGTAACAAGGTTTCTTTGTAAAGCCCGACTGTTGAGCAGGTAATAATGTTATTATTTTTAAATCGCCACAGATCTGCCATTCATGTTGCTCGTAATTAATTTTCTTTAAAAAGACATCAAGATTTTCATACTTTTTCTGCATCACCGTTGAGTGAGTTATTGTTATTGGCCCATAAACATTCGTGTTGTAGAGTGAAACTGCTTTTATACTTCGTTTAGAATAATAATCTATAAACAGACTCCAATCTTGTGGTTCATAGCAATTTTCTTTTCATTCATTTATAAGTCCTCTAACATCAGTGCAAAACACAAGTGATGAATTCTTATCTTTTGTAAAATACTTACAGAATTCCTTGTCTCGTTCTCGGTTAAAAGAAACCTTGGTGCTTGGTTCTAGACAATGTTTAATCTTTAAATGTGAGGCTAAATACTATGCACCATCTTTGGGTAAACCTAAATTTCGAATAAGATCATTCAATTCAGATTGTGAAGTTAATGACGGTGGAACTGTCACTTTCTTTGTGTATGGCACGTAGACTGTCATTTTCCTTATTATCATCGGTAACCAAACTATATTCGTCAGATTCTTTCACAGATGTCACTGATGTAACGGTGACATACGAAATTTTATTTTTAACACTGAAACCTTTTATTTCACTCTTATAAAAGTAGCAATCTTTATCAAATGTAGGTTTTGTTTAAACTGTTGGATAAGAATATTTGATAAACTCCTTATTTTTAACAGATTTTCAACCAAATATCATCTTTCTGCAACAATTACTAATGTTGTTCGGAACACAATTAGAAGTTAGATCAATCTTAAAACCGAAGATTTCAGTATACAATTTACGTACTTCTTCGTCAATCCTGATCCGCAAAGACTTTACCTTAAATTTACTGCAAATATAACAAAAAAGGTCTCGATTTTTGCTACAAATATGAGAGTTTAAGTCTATATCAGGTTGTTTTCTTGTCGTATTATAGTCTACATTAGCCAAGTTTCCCACCAATGAAGAGCTGCAGTTACTGGATGACGACGCCTGAGAGCCTGCTTTCTCACTCTCAACAGCCGATACTGGGGTTCCGAGTCCCTGCATCGGCCAAACTCCGTTAACCACCGTCACCGTGTAGAGGTGCCCTGAATGCAGACACATGTAGAAACATAAAGATATTTGACCACCGTACTATATCTGCCATTTTAAATTTGAATAATATGACGTTAAATTCGTAATCAGCGACTCCAAAAACCCCTACATACCAATTTTTGTAAAAATCCAACTACTTTTTACAAATTCGTCCGCCATATTGGATCCGACATTTTGAATTTTATAATTCTAACGTTAAATTCGTAATCAGCGACCCCAAAAACCCCCGAGTAACAAGATTCAAGCAAATCTGCCACTATTTAAAAAATTTAAATAGTCATTAAAAATCAGCTGTTTTTTGAGGTTATGTCATAATCCTGACGTGATGGAGCTAAACGGACTTCAGATTCGTGTTCAGCCCATCAAAATACATCAAGAAACGGTGGTCTCATTCCCCGGCTCGGTTACTTTTTTGTGTGGATGTGTTATTATTTGGTTTGATTCTAAAATTAATTCCCTTATTTTTTAAAATTAAATGCAAAACTTGATCAATATCACTAACTTCATAACTTCCTGTAGGATTTCTTTCTTTATTTTCTACGTAAAATTTATTTTTTCCAACATCTATATTAGGTATAAAATTAATTGGTGGGAAAAATTGAGATTCTAAGATAGAAGAATTTCCAGACAACGTTAAAATAAGTGAATCGTCTATGATGAAGTCAAATAATTAACTGACATTTGAACTAAGAATATCATTCATTTATATGCAGAGTATACAATCAAAAATATTCAATTGTTTACATAAAAATTTAAGACATAAATGTCCACATACATATGTATTATAGTTTTGATATCGTTTATGATTTTGTAAGATAATGAAACAAATGAATATTTAATACGGTCAAACAAACAAAAATTACTATCGTTTATGATTATATTTTATGCTACCAACATCAAAATATTTAACAAGATCCGAAGGTGGTCAAAGACTACCAAAGCTATCAAAATATTTTATTTTATCTTTATTCTTTTTGTATGCACACCAATGTGTACCAGAACCATCTTTATCATCTAGATTAATAATTGCAAAATCATTTTCACAATGGGACTGAAAAGTATTTTTATAAAAGGTACCTGTACTCGAAATTTTTTTATGGATTTAGAATCTGTAAAGTTTCAAGAATAATTTAAGATAAAAAAGAATATAATAACAGGAGCATTTTTTGTGAAATTTAACTATAAATGTATTTTTTAATTTTATATATTTAAATTGTTTAAAAAGTCGACTTTGAATACAAAGAAATAGTGTGTTTATACATATTACTAAAGGTTAATCTGTACAGAGAAAGTATTGTATTTATTGTAATTTGAATTCCAATTTAATAGATTTTTTATAGGTTTCTAATTTTATCCCAATAATGGAGTTAGTTCAAAGCTAGTCAAAATTTACCAAAATTTGACACTTGATTCTTGAATAGAATAAACATTAAAGTAAGTTCACAAAAGAAAGTTTCTGCACTCGAAATGTTCTTGAGGATTTTAAATCTGTGAAGTTTCAAGAGTATTTTCAAACCAAAAAGAAAATAATCCCTGAAGCATGTACTAAAAAATTAATTTTAAATATATTTTCAAATTGTTTTAAAGTCGATTTTTCTTCACTAACAACAGTGTGTCTACACATATTGCTAAGGTCAGTCTGTAGAGAGAAAGTCATGAAAATTGAATGTTTCGACCTTTCAAATAATATTTTAAGATTCCCAAAAATTGGTTAGTAGGTAAATTGATATGGTCAAAAAAGTTTTCGGCAACATTCGTAATATGTATTTTTATTGTGTTAACTATTTTTAACATATGTGTCACGCTCTGAATAAAGGTACCTCAGAAGCAAAATATTTGAGGATGTGTTTCTAATGTTTTAAGTAAAAATAGAGAAAGAGAATCAAATACACAGGCCTGCATCACTTCGGGATAATGAATGTGACAAGGTGTTTCTGAAGACAAATTTTGTCCTGAACACAAATCCGAGGTCCAAAATGCTCCATTACTCCAATTTTGGAAAAAGTGGGGTTGAATCCCCCAAAAACAGCGTTTTTGGCACTTTTTGAAAAATTGTGGAGCAAAATTCTGACGTGACAAACACTTTGCTATTATCAGAAATTAAAGCTTAATTCATGCCCTTTCAAATAAGCCTTAAGCCGATTAATATACTTCAACCCTTTAAGCAGGGGTGTATTTTTGTATAGGGGTGCAACAACTTTAAAATACAAAATATTGGAAATTTAGAGGAAAAAAATGATAATTTCAAAAGAAAAAGCCGTGTTGTCAAACCTCTTGCTAAAGAAATTGGTCTCAATTTACTACGACCAAAAACAACCTTTAAATATAAAATTCTTTCTTAAAATTAAGTGGCAACTGACAAAAAATTTAAAACCAAATTCTTCAAATACTAACTAACCATAAACAAAATTTTTAACATACCTCGGCTTAAAACTGACTTCTTACCCTCCCTTAAAAACAACCCTTAAATTTTTAATTTTTCCATTAAGTATTTTAGGAACTAAAAAACAATTAAAAACTTATTCACAATTTTTTTACTGAATCGTCTTCATTTTTTACAACATTCATTCTTTATTATGATACTGTCTTTTGTTATGCCTTAATCTTTCAAAGGTATGAGGTTAGAAGGGTGCCTAAAAGGTCTTGTTTTGAAACATAAAAGAAAATATCTTTTAAGGGTTGTTTTTAAGTGTGGGAAAGAAGTTAGTTTTAAACCGAGGGATGTTTAAGATATTTTTATGGTTGATCACTATTTGAAGAATTTGGTTTTAAATTTTTTGTCATTTGCCAATTAATTTAAAAGGAGAATTTTAAATTTTGAGGGTTGTTTTTGAGGGCGGATAATCAATTGTTTTTAAACAAAGAGATGTTTAAAAATGTATAACGATTGCTTAGTTTTTAAAAAGAAGGTTTTAATTTGCTTCAGTTGAAAATAAATGTAAGGAATGAATTTCGAATTTAAGGGTTGTTTTTCGGGGTAGGTAAACGGTTGTTTTTATGCAGAATTATGTTCTACATTGTTTGTATGGTTGCTTAGTGTACGGAAATAGTCAATATAAAATTTAGAATATTTTTCTGCAGATATGTCTCTTCATAAAAAAATTATTTAAGGCTTGGTTTTAGGGCTAGTGAATTAGATAAATTTCTTTAGCAAGAGGTTTGACTACACGGCTTTTTCTTTTGTAATTATCATTTTTTATTCTTTAGAATTCCAATATTTTGTATTTTAAAATTGTTGCACTCCTTTACAAAAACACACCCTCTGCTTAAAGGGTTGAAGTATATTAATCAGCTAAAGGCTCTTTTGAAAGGGCATAAAATAAACTTTAATTTTTGATAACAGCGAAGTTTTTATCACGTCTGGATTTTGCCCAAAAATTTTTCAAAAAGTGACAAAAACGCTGTTTTTGGGGGTTTCAATCCCACTTTTTCCAAAATTGGAGTAATGGAGCATTTTGGACCTTGGATTCGTGTTCAGGGCAAAATTTGTCTTCAGAAACACATTGTCACATTCATTATCCCGAAAAAAGTTTCATTTTGCAGTCCTGTGTTATTAATTAATAATTAATAATTATAGATCTTCAAGTACTTATTAAATCCAAAATATTTAATGAAAAATTGTTTTATTTTCAAGTAATTAAAAATTAACTTTTAATCAAGATAAATCTAACACGAACCTAACCTACAATTCGTTTGCTTCTTAGCTACCTTTCTTGCGAACGCTTTACATATTTTTATGGTTTTTAAACATAAATAGCAAATTTTGGACCGATTTTCTTCATTTGAGAAAGCTATTTTCAACCTTTTTGAAATAACTTAAAAAGCCAAAAGAACATAAAATTTATAAATCAAAAACTAACATTAAATTTTTAATACTTTCTTAGTACAGACTGACCTTTAGTAGTATGTATAAACACACTGCTTCTCTGTATTCAAAGTCGACTTTCTAAACAATTTAAAAATATAAAATTAAAAAATAAATTTAAAGTCAAATTTTTTAAAAAGGGCTCCTGCGATTACTTTCTTTTTGGTCTTAAAATACTTTTGAAACTTTACAGAATCAAAATCCACCAGAAAATTTCGAGTGCAGGAACCTTTCATAAAAACCCTTGTCAGGGGCACCGTAAATAAGTTGAGTTGTATTTATAATAAACTGAAGTCATATCTATTGTGAGAAAGACATCCATCTACCGGTAAATTTAGAACTAATAAAATGACAATTTTTTACCACCTATTTGTAGAATTAAAACTAATTTGACAAGAAAGTTCAAATCAGTGAATTTTAAATATACAATATACTATCTATATATTATATTATAATATTATATCAATATATTCATTGCATTAATTAATAATTTTTTAAAAACTTTTCCAAAAAATTCCTTAATTATTTAATTAGTACCTAATTATTAATATTCACATATCAATAATTTGCTCAAATTTTCAAACGTGTGATTTTTAAATACACACGTAAACTGTTTAAATGAATTATCAAAGTTATTTAATTAATAATAATTTATTAACAAAATTAATAATAACATATTTATTAAATTGATTGAAACCTCGCGTTGCAAGAAGATAGGCATTAAGCCAGATGCATCTTCAAGCGGGCTATAAGGAGTAGCCAACAAAAGTGCTGGAAAGACCTAATCGGAACAACCGAGACCGATCCATGGGGTTTGGCGTTTAAAATTGTTACTAAGAAATTAGTTTCAAGGCAACAAACCCCCGGTGTAGGCAATCCGATATGGTTCCAGAAGATCATAAAAGTGCTATTTCCCCACCTGGAATGAGGTCTCAGCCCCAAGAAGGACTTTACTTGCGTAGTACAGATGGACGAGATCTTTAAGCAGGAAGAACTTATAAAGGCGGCAAGGACGTTGAAGAACGGCAAAGCGCCAGGCAATGATGGAATACCGAGCGAGATCGCAAAAGAGGTGATCGCAATGTATCCGGAGTTGCTTTTCAACGTCTTTAATGCATGTTTAAATGCTGGAGAGTTCTTCAGCGATTGGAAAGTGCAAAAGTTGGTCCTCCTAAGGAAAGGCGATAAACCTCTAGATGAAGTCTCATCGTTCAGAAAAATTTGTCTGTTGGATACGATGGGAAAACTTCTGGAGGGTATGGTTCTACAAAGACTTCAGGGAATCCTGGTAGGTGGAAACAGCCTATCGGAGAACCAGTTTGGCTTCCGGAAAGGACGGTCAACAGTTGATGCAATACTCTATTTTGTGAACCTGGCAAAGAAAGTCAATCAGGGGAAAAAGAAGTGTTTCTGTACTCTTGTTTCCATCGACATACGGAATTATTATTTCAATTAATAGTGGGACTTATAGGTACAATAAAATATTATCTGACATACGTAATACAGTATATATTTTTCTTCTTGGATATTAAATTTGGTTGTGTAAAACTGCACTTATTTAAATTTCACGAAAGAGTACGAAATAGACTTATAGACTTTTGGCCGCTCATTTTACCCGGACTTTATTTTATTTTTAACCCTCGGAGAACACACCTCTTTTTTAGACTATTTTTCAAAGCTCAACCAATTTTAAACTGCTTATCTAATCAAACTAAATATTTTTTTAAACATAGTTTAAACTCTGTAGAATAAGTATGTTTACTTGAAAATCCCTATTAAAAATATTAAAGAAAGATAAAAAGCTTTTCGTAAAAAAGCGTGGGGTCAAAAAGACCTCATGTGTTCTCCGAAGGTTAATAGGTTTGTAATTAATTTCAATGTATTTTTTTAAAGTTAAATATGAATAATTTGATAAAAAGAACTTGAACAGAATATTTTTAAAAACTATGTTGATAATATTATTATTTAAATTAAACATTTTCAAATGTTTAATGTGGAATTGAAAACCAGTGTTATAATTTTTAAGAAGAATTTATTTATTGATAAACAATATAATATAAGTATAATCAAATATAATTTCACATATTTCTGTAAAGTGAATTAATTACACAGTATACCTGACTGCAACAACATCTTGACAATCGGGAAGAAAATAATGTATTACTACATGTGAGTAACAAATTTTCAATCGACAAAAATGTAATATCATTTGAAAGTAAAACAGAATATGCCAGAAGCTCTGTTATAAATGATTCTATTTTGGCTTTTTCACATACAAAAAATATTTTTTGATTTTCACTGATCACGATATTTAATACTTTACCGAATATTATATAACCATACTAGGAATGGAATCGAAATGTAACATTTTATCCACAGGCATTAAAAAATTGATGTCAAACTATAAGTTTCTCCATATTCAAAATTAGAAACAAGTCCTTGCTTTGCTAAAAATCGATAACATAATCGTAGTTATGGTAATTGTATGGCATGGATTTTTTCTAGACGTTGTTGATGAGATCATGGTCTTCAATTCTCGATACTTGGATTCTAATCTTGGAATACTGAGTTGTGACTAAGGTCCTGATATTTTTATGACGAGCTTATAATGTTTCATGTTGTGAAATTTGGTTTTAACGTGTCATTAAAAAATTTTACATACAAATCATGGTGTCAAACTATAAGCGCATCAAGAAAATAAAATGTCTCGGCTCTCAAAGATTTAGCAAAACATATATCAATAATCTGTCTCAATAATACAAAGAGCTGCCAAATTTCCTTTTTCATGTAAATTCCATCTTTGATTATATCACTACAAATTATTGGAAAAAGTAAAATGAAAGTACGCATTTTGCTTGCACCCATGTGTAACTTTTTATTTTTAACTTCAGCTGCTTTGATAGGAGGTAGCTTGTTGGTAAAACCACTCTTTTCATAATTGAGCGATAATAATTTATATGAAAACGAGATTCCAAATTGATTTTTCTTTTACACATGTGTCTTTTGTGTCTTGAAAACCATCTTCTTCATATTGTTTAGGAGTTCGTAAAAGTTCATCTCAAAGGGGATAGTGTTTTTAATGGCCAGATTTCATCATTTTACATATTCTGTAATAGATAATCGCATACGGATCTCCCTGAAAGCCACCAGAACTATTAAGAGCTTCATTATCACCTAATAGCAAACCTAAAGCAAAATAAACTTTTCTAACTGTGCTTTCTATTTTTAATTCAACTTCATTTTCAAAAATAAAATTTATTTCCTTTACTACAATTCTAAAAACTGCGCCATTTCCTTCCTCAAGCAATTTTCTGTCGTTTGCTGTAAAAATGTTTGCAACTTTTCCACGAAATTCAGGTGGAAGGCATGATATTGAATAGTAGATTTCTCCAATCATGTTTACTTCTGCATGCGAACCTAGAGGATTGTTGATCTCAAAGTCATCATAATAGGCAAATATGGGTAGAACAAATTTGTCACCAAATTCTTTTTTTTATTCTGCTATAGTTCACTTTGAAAAAAGTTGTATATTATGCCACGTTCTTTTTCTTCTTCGAAATACTTTAAGTTATCCGTGATTTTAGACAATATGTCGGACATTGACAGAAAGTTCCTTAAAACATCTCTCATTGGGATAAATTCAGCTGTAACACTGGTCCTCTCTTTAATGACTCTGCCTTGATATAAAATATTTTCAAAACGATCACCAATCACATAATCTCTAGCCTTGACATATTTTTCTGTTTTTTCAATAGCTCGCTTTCTTCGATATTCAGTTGATAAAGTGCTTTGAAATGGTTTCATTACTGCATCCGTGACTTTTTAAAAATGTAATTCATAGTTGTCTTGTTCTTCTGTCTATTTAAAATACAGTTTAATTGTAGAAAAAACATCTTCTAAAAATTGGTTAATATCATCAACTTGTTTTTGAACGTGACTACGATTTAATTTTGAATCAGCATACAACTTACAAACGTAAATTAAAACAATTTTTTCTATTGTTTTTCCATTAACTGAAGGATAATCTACTGGTAAGGAAGTCTCTAATTTGATTGGAATTTTTTTTCTTGTTTTCGGAAGAGATATTCTACTACAGAGGAGCCTCCAATTTGTATATTAACTGTAGGATCAATTTTTTCTTGTAATAAGTCGTCAGATCAAATTTCAGATTTGTGATCTTTTATAAAGTGCTTTTGAAAATCTGCCCAACCTTTATAAATTCTGTAATGATATAATCGAATGTCTTGAGAAACTTTTCGACTGCGCTACACGTTGGATCCCACACGTTATTCATTCCATACACAATTTTTTGTAACAAAAGACAAATGGATATACTCTGCTCTTGGTAAACTGCATGGAGTGCGTGAATAGCTTTAAAAGTTAGGTCTATCGCATGTTTTGGAGAAGGTACTCTTAATTCAATGCCATCAACACATATGTATGTAAGAATCTGTGACATGTTTCAAATCCGGTCCTACGATGATAGCAAAGGGTGCGACATGTAATTTATAAGCTACAGCTCGATTAGTCAGTCTCTCAATCTCAGTCTTAAAAGAATCGTTATTCTGAAAAAATTAATTATTATATTATAAAAATATTAATAGTCATAAAAATCTTCAATAAATATATCTTGAAAAGTTTTTTTTTGATACTTACTTTCATATGTAGAATGAAACCTTCCTTTATTTCTTTGCTATTTGCAACCCACAATTTACAGCTAAGTTGAAATTTCTATAATAGTAAAATCATTGAATGAAATCTTTTTGATATTTTTGGAATAAATATCATGGCAGCTAAATAATAAAAATAAAAATTCTTTAAATTCAAAGTGTAGATAACCTTTAGAAATTCCTAACCTATTGTCAACTCCGAAATTAATCATTATCTTAGCTAAAATTTAAATTAATGATTTTTAGGTTGGAAAATAAATTCTAACAACCTCAAAAATAGTAAGGAGGTTAAATAAAAAATAAAATAAAGGTTATTATATATATATATATATATATATATATATATATATATATATATATATATATATATATATACATATATATATATATATATATATATATATATATATATATATATATATATATATATATATATATATATATATATACATATATATATGAGGCATTTCATTTCAAACCGATTCACCGACAAAAAACAATCGCAAGGAGATGGATTTTCTAATAATTTTTATTATGTAAAACATTAATTGTTTATAACATATTATACACCAATTTAATAGAGAATTTAATGAACTTTCTTTTGCTATTTTTATTATATTAAATTTCTGCCAATTTCGTAGAGAAATTCCTGTTTGAAATGTTAAACTCTTAATATCACAAAACACCCCCCCGACGATTTTTATTAAAATTATATGAAAATAAAGCGTAAATTTTCTAGTTTCTATTCCTATTTGATATATTATGGACATTTGCTGGGATTAATAGAAAAAAATTGTTAAAAAATGTGTATTTGAAAAATTTGACAAATAGTATGAAGTTGAACCTTAACCCATTCAACTTACATTCAATTTCGTACTACACTCAAATCTTGCTATAACGACCTTCTCTATATCGAGCGCTCTCTATAACGAAGGCTCTGTCTCTCAGTATAGCGAGAAAAATTCACTGCCGATTGTCCTCACTATTTATAAACAAATGCACATTCAGTTGGTTCAAATTTGGTTAAAATCAATTTTATTTATATAAAATAAAAATAAAAAAGTCACTTTGTATTTGAAATTATATCAATCAGTCGAACATCTTCAAAATTTTAACTTATATAAATTTTTTGTATATTAAAGTTCAAATTAAAGTAGCTTACGTTTGTAATTTTGACATTGTGGAAATTGTAAACACTAAAAAAATGAATGAAGAATCGTAAAAGTGGGGATCTCTCATTTCTCCTTTTGCGCTCGTAATAGAGGGAGACTTGACTCCCGAACTTCTCGTTATAGCGAGATTTGAGTGTATTTGTCTAATTTTTCAAAAACACATTTTTAAACAATTTTTTTCTATTAATCGCAACAAATGTCCATAATATATCAAAAGGGCATAGAAACTAGCAAATTTACGCTTTATTTTTATATAATTTTGATAAAAATCGTTAGGGGGTGTTTTGTCCAAACAGGAATAATTTCTCTACGAAATTAGCAGAAATTTAATATAATAAAAATAGCAATAGAAAGTGTTACGTATGACTTCGTAACTATTTTTAATTTTTTTATTAATTAAAAATTTGTTATATTGTATAGTTTCATTAAAAATTTGGGACTTTTGTAAATAGAATTAAGTACTCAATAGACATATTATCAGGACATAAAAGGATTTTTACATAATTAACTCATCAATTAATTTGTCTTAAAACTATTTTTTCATAATTAAATTATATCCAAACTTCAAAAATAACGATAATCGTTCTTCAATTGTGTTCATTCCCAATAATATTGAATATTATTTTTAATATTATAATTCTGAAATTGATTAAAAGAATATTTTAGTTCATGTAAAAAGAATAATGATACCGCATCAAAAACATGGGCTTTCTAACAAATTTTGACAAGCGAGTGAAGATAATATTAGAGAGAAAAGATTATGTAAACAAGCGACGAACAAGAATTCAAACAAGAGGAAAATCACCTGTTCCCCCCTCGCCTAGCAGTTTTTCTACACAATTCCCAAATCTACGAGGGACGAGGGAGTCGCCCGTTACCGCCACAAATATTGACACGTGCATGTTTCCTAGAAAGCAACCGCACAGTAAGCGGGAGGAAAATCATCAGTCGCCGAGAGCAGTTTTCTACACAATTCCCAAATCTACGAGGGACGGAAGAGTCGCCCGTTACTCCCACTTAAACCAATATCAACACGTGCCTGATTTCAAAGCATTACACTTATGAGGAACATTTTATATAAAAAAGGAGACAATTTCTGGTTAGATCAGAGAGTAATTTTTTGGAAATCAGCAGTATTCATCTAATCGTCAACAAGTGAACAGTCTCCCAGTATACCTTTGAACATTATTCAAAAGTGATCTCCCAATAAACCTTTAAACATTATTAAAAGTGAAAAGTCTCCCAGTATACCTTTGAATATTATTTAAAAGTGTCGTCCAAGTATTAATTTAAACAATTTCATTACAAGTGAATTATTCCCCAAGTAATAATTTGAAATCAGTTTCAAATCAACACCCTATTCATCTATCTTCGAATATAACTTTTATCAATTTCCAAAAATATAAATTTGGAAATTCTTTCGAGTGTCTACAAAACTCTAATCACATTCCAAATTTCGAAACACCGAAATTTGCTTAAGAGGCGACAACTGTCTGGGATTAGCAGATATTTTTCGGAATACAATACACTATCTCATTAGTGTAAACACCAGCACAAATTCTCCACCATTAAGGACAACCATTAGACGGTCCCTTTTCGTCTAGTGCTCATCACCACTCAAGATTGGATTACAAGATAATCATCACACCACAAGTAATCGTTATTCTTTAAGTAAGATTCATATTTTTGTACTCATTGTATTTTTGTCAACTCTTTTCTTTCTTGTTGGTTTTTAAATAAATTATTCTCTTACAACATTTAGTAGGCTCATTGACTTATCCTCATACCAAATTAGATTCATTTATGAAACTAATTTAAAACGAGGAACGTTAGGTATATTTAAAAAGATTTCTTGTTGGACGTAATAATAAAAAAAAGTAATTTTAAAGTAATAAAGTGAGAAAAGTGATTTACCATATAATTGAAAAGGAATTAAAGTTTAAAAAAAGTTAAATTTAAAAGAAGAATTGTTGAAAGAAAATATTACTATAAAATAGTGATTATTAAAAAATAAATAAAAGTGATTCATTTAAAAGAGAAGACAGGGTGATAAATTTTAAACCTCTATCCCGTGATTATAAAAGCATTTTTTTGTAATTGTCTTTACTGCAAATATCAGAGTTAATTAAAAGTTAAAAATCGGGGACCCCGATTTTAGAATATTATAATCAATTTTAATATAATTTTGAATTAGGATAAGCAAAGAGTATTATACTGAACATAAATAATTAACAAGAAGGAATGACAACTATTAAAAAATAAAAGAAGCAAAAGAAACATCGAAGAGAAAATCTTGATAAGGAATATACTACAGGTATGAATCTGAGTGCCTATAAAGTGTAACCGGAGACTTTTCTGTCTCTAATATAAATAAAATATTTATAAGTTGGTGAGTTAATTATTAATTATTACATACTTTACACATTTATACGCTTTCACACATTACGATTTATATTAAGGCATAACAATTATTATTTTATATACAAAAAAATAACTATTGGATACCATTATTGTTATATTATGACTACGCATAAAAAGGAATTTTTTATTGAATTTTATAAAAGGAATATTTCACAATACTATTATACATTAATAAACACAAAGAATTTAGAATCTAATAAAATTCTTGTCAGTTGTATCATTTTTTTAAATAAATATTTTAATCATTGATAATTGAATAAACGAGAGCATTCTATATTAAATCATATTACAAGTGGTGTTTTATTACGGTTTTCTAACTGTTGTCACCTAATCCTTTTTTATACTTATTTCAATTAAAATACCGTCTAACCGGGGTTATTGAATTAATAATAAACCTAAAAAGGTTTTTTTTGGTTAACCTGTTGAAATTATCTTCAATACAGTTAAAGTTGAATTTGCAAAGGCCCCGACAGAAGTAAAAACTGTCGGAGAGGGACACTTCGCGAAGAGCTGTAACGTTAAGCCGAAGTGCCTTACTTGCTTGGACCTGGGGAAGCCAGAAACGGATCATGAGTCCGGAAAGAGAGCCTGTCTAGTTTACAGGGAATAACTGCAAAATATTAAAAGGGCAAATCCTTAAAATTTTTGCAGGTCAACCTGCATACAAGTAAGGATGCACAGCTGCTCCTAATGCAAACAGCAAAGGAAAATGAGGTTGATATCCTGTTCTGCAGTGAGCAGTATCAAGGAAGCGACCTCGCCCCTTGGTATCAGGATAAGGCGAAGAGAGCCGCCATAAAGCTGTGCAACCCAGAATTGCGGGTTGACAAGTTTCTGGAGATGAGGCAATACATGGACTTTTAGACGAGGTGCGATCGGATCAATTATAGATCTAACGATCGCATCGTCTAAACTATTTAGCCACCACATTTGGACCACCAGTACATTGAGTTCTCCGTCTCGATGGGAGACACACGAGGAGGAAAACGACAGGATGTTCCTAGTCGCAAAATCTCCTCGTGGAATATGAAGAGACTCGATAAGGAAAAGTTCGGCCGGTCCCTAAGAGAAGCCCTTTTAATTGAGGACCTGGGCTGGGTGAAGAGGCCGAGCTGTCTGGATGGGGAGGTTCGAGCGGTGAGGAACATGATAGTCACCGCTTGCAATGCGTCTATGCCACGCAAAGGCGCCATCCCCGTAAGAAAATCCTTGCACTGGTAGTCAGAGGAACTAGCCTCCTTGAGAAAGGAATGTCTCAAAGCAAGAAGGAGATATACCCGATCTAAGGGAGATCCCTTGCTGAAAGAGGCTTTTAGTCAAGGAGGCGAAAAAGAACCTCAAGAAAGAGATCCGCAAGTCGCGACGCCGTAGTTGGAAAGACTTAATCGAGGATGTCGATAAGGACCCATGGAATCTGGCTTTTAAAATCGTTACTAAGAAATTAGGGACGAGGCAAAAGATCTTTGGCCTGGACAGTCCCGATTGGGTCAAAGAGATAATACAAGCTCTCTTTCCTCCTGCGGAGCCATGGCTTAGGAATGCCTGTGAATTCGGTAAGGATGAACTATTCACTCTTACAGATTTACGAAATGCAAGTAAAAGATTGAAAACAGGTAAGACGCCTGGAATCGATGGGATAAGTAACGAGATCCTAAAACTGGTAATCGAAACTTCACCCCAGATTCTGCTTCAATCTTTGCCTTGAGAGAGGAGAGTTCTTCCGCGACTGGAAGCAACAGAGGTTAGTCCTCCTAAGGAAAGGTGAAAAACCTCTAGATAAAGTCTCGTCATACAGGCCCATATGCCTGCTGGATACGATGGGTAAACTTCTAGAGGATATGGTTCTGCAGAGAATGCAAAGCCACCTGACCGGAGAGAATCGTCTATCCGATAACCAATTTGGTTTCCGTAAAGGCAAATCTACAGTTGATGCCATCCAGGCAGTAGTAGACATAGCCAAAGCAGGAAAAAACAAATTGGGACCAGATAAAAAAAAGAGCTTCTGCGCGTTGGTAGCAATTGACATACGCAACGCGTTCAATTCCGCAAGATGGAAAGATCTCATCGGGTCGATGAAAATGAAGAACATGCCGCCCTACTTGTTGCGGATAATGGATAATTATCTTAGCGACAGGTGGGTTATATATGAGGGAGACACCTGCACTCTCAAGGAAGAGATGCAGCGTGGGGCTCCTCAAGGCTCGAGGGTGGGTCCATTTATATGGAATGTGTCATACGATGATTTTCTGCGAATGGGTCTGCCTGAAGGTGCGGTGATCGTCGGCTTTGCGGACGACGCGTTGTTCGTGTGCACTGCCGAAAGTGAGGAGGCTCTTGGGACATTGGTGAACGAATGTCTGAGGCTAGCAAAAGATTGTCTGGATACCAGAGGTCTTCAAATGGCCCTGGAAAAGACCGAAGCACTGCTGGTCACAGACAGACGTGGTTATGAACTCCCACAAATCGTGATAGACGGATTCGAGATCAAGTGGTACTCCACTTGATAAGTGTGGAGTAAGTAAGTGGATAAGTGTGTGTTGATACTTGTGGAGTTGGATGGATGGTTAAACTTCCACCACCACATGGCTACTGCGTCAAATAAGGTGATTGAGTGTGCGGCTAATCTTTCACGGCTAATGCCAAATGTTGGCGGACCCCGTGAACAAAAAAGAAGACTGGTGGCGAGTGTCGCCCATGCTAAAATGCTTTATTCAGCACCAGCGTGGGCCCCATCCCTGAGGTTTAAAAGATGTGTTACTATCTGTGAAAAGTTACTGTCAGCGCAGAGATCGAAAACT
The DNA here is from genome assembly GCA_032873175.1 of Leptopilina drosophilae. Taxonomy (NCBI): domain Eukaryota; kingdom Metazoa; phylum Arthropoda; class Insecta; order Hymenoptera; family Figitidae; genus Leptopilina; species Leptopilina drosophilae. Next base: position 28,005,919 of record CM065481.1, read on the forward strand.
ACGCGTATCATCTCTGCATATAAGACGGTATCTACGAGTGCTGTGCAGGTCCTTGCAAGTGTCCCGCCAGCAGATCTTTTGGCGAGGGAAAGGGAAGAAATGTTTCTTTTTTCTAAAGAAAGAAGTTCCCTGAATGAGGAAATAAGACCAAGCAAGGCCCTGATTTGCAAATATGCGAGAAACAGACTTATCGAGACATGGCAGAACAGATGGGATAGGGAGGAAAAGGGCAGATGGACTTACCGTTTGATTCCAACACTCACCACCTGGATAAACCGAAAGCATGGAGAAGTCTCCTATTATTTGACACAGGCGCTCACGGGTCACGGGTGTTTTAACTCGTACCTGTGTCGCTTTAAATTACGCGAGAACGAGGTGTGTGTACTGTCTGTTTGCTGTGGAGAACGCAGAGCACACCCTCTTCTTATGTAAGAAATAGGACCTGGAGAGGCAGGCCATGTTCGAAGGTGTAAAGAGTCAAGTTACACTGCAGAACATGGTATCGCTGATGACCCAGTCAGAAGAGAATTGGCGGCAAGTCAAGAACTTCATAATCTCGGTTATGTCGAGGAAGAATTTGGAGGGACGCCAAAAAGCGTAATTTAAACAGCTTTTAATTTGTATATTCGTTTTTTTGTACTAATTTATTTTTGTGATTTATTTGTCCTTATACACTTGTAATTTAATTTGTGTTTTATTTGTCCTTATACAATTTTAAATTATTCTGTGATTTATTCGTCCTTATTTATTTTAATTTATTCTGTGATTTATTTGTCCTTATACAATTTGTACTTTTTGACATTATATATCTGTTAATTTTATATGTTTTTGTTTTAGACCCGTTTAATATTCTATCTATTGACATTTTAAACTATTTTAACATTTGTTTTTTATTTTTGTTGTGCTGTTAATTCCGCTTTTCTATTTGCAGCAGCGACAGAGTTGGAGCGCCAGCCTCGAAGGCTGAAGTCTTACGACAGTTCCGAGGGAGAATAAAGGGCTCCAAAAGAAGGGTTACGGGTTTTAGTGGGTCGGGCTGGCAGTAGGTCGCCAGTTTATTAAATTTATTATTTTATTAATTTTATATTTATTTATTTTAAATATATTTTCTTTTATTTTACCAACCCCACATAACCTTGGAGTGCGGAATCCAAGGTATCTGAAGGTAGATTTCCCAAAAGTCCCTAAGCAAAAAAAATAATAATAATTTTTTTTACGTGGGAAGTGGAAAATCTGCTAACCCTTGGAGGCCTACTTCCAGCAGGAGTTCTCCAGTATACTTCCATCTTTCTATTATTCTCCTTTTCCCTCATCACCGCAATGACGAAGGACCCAATATCTCTCCATTTATATGTATCCTGTAACAACATGGCTTCCCTGAGTTCACGCCAGTGCTCACAGAAGAAGAGCGTGTGCTCCGCGTTGTCAATGTGTACTGCTTCGTCGTTGTTTCCCGAACCGTTGCAGTACACACATTTCGCGTCTTCGTCTATTTTGAACCCACAAAAATACTGGACAAAACAACCATGACCCGACAGAACCTGTGTGAGGTGGTAGCTTACTTTACCGTGTTGTCTTTCCAACCATGTGGCGAGGTGGGGAATCAGGCGATAAGTCCATCTGCCTTTTAATTCCCCATTACATCTCTCCTGCCACCTCAGAACAATTCTTTTCCTTAAATCAGTGCGCATTACAGCTTTGAGTCTTTCTCTTCGCTCCGGGTTGCCCACCAGATTTTTGGAGAGGTGGAAATTTTCCTGCCTTTCCAATGCCAACAAGTCCATTGGCGGTAATCTAGCAAGCACCCGGAGAGCGCAGTCAGACACCGTATGAAAGCTGACGTTATTCTCCTTGCTGGCTCTCTCTGTACCGAAAGGAGCCTGTCAGGCATGCTGTGTGTTACGACCCTAGCTAAGGTTAGGTTAATTTATTAATTTATTAGTAAAAATGGAGACAAGTTGCTGATTAGTCAAGTTGGTAAGGCTTGACATTTATTTTTAAGTGTGAATTCGTTTGACTTTAAAGAAACTACGGGTTTCCGTTAAATAATTATATGCATATTCCTTTTTAACAATTATTTATTAGTATTAATGATCTCAAACAATTATTATTACTTACAATTTGAAATTGTTGTCGTAGAAATTACAGAATGAAACTGCAACCTGCCTTGCGTCGTCGCTTCACAAGTTGCGTGTTGTTACAATTTTATGAACTTTTCAGTTCGTTTCTTTTGACTTTTTTAAGCACAAAAGAACAACTATTTGAACAATTATTTAACAACTCTAAGTGTTCTCTCACACACTGTACCTTAATACAAAAGAAAACTTGTTTTCTTAGTGTTTTGGAAAGAACTTGCACTAATTTTATTAAATTAGAAAGAGAATATTAAATTAAATTGGTATACGACGAAAGTGTTATTATTATTTTAATTAGTGCGATTTATTCCCTTACTAAAAGAACAAGTCTTCTTTAACACTGAATTTACTAACTCAATTTCACGATCGAAGGGCCGACTCAACGATACCGTTCGGGCAGAAACTCACCGGAGTATTTGACAAACGCTCTAAAAAACTAGGGGTTTATATAGAAGCTAAAAGTCTACTTGATTGGGGATGAGACAGTTAAAAGGCACGTATCCGTGCTAAAAAGTAGAAGTCACGTACCCTTGCTAAAATGTAGAAGGCACGTACGAATGGTATCATTTTACTTATACTTTAGTCTCTCGATCCTAGATAAGTAATATGACACTTGCTTTTTATAATAATTTTCATACTTAGTCATTTTTACATGTATTCTTTCTTACGTTTTAATTATAATTTTCTTCTTGTCCGAATTACCGACCTTTATATGTTCATATCATTTTGTGCCGCTTATGATAAGCGAACGGCAGTCGATTAATTACCCTGAGTGTAGGCAATGAACCGACCACCGACCACTTATCACATTTCTCTAGATCACGGTCGATTTAAATGTCAATAAACTTGTATGGTAATGCATTACACAACTTAGTAAATTATCATGCTAGGTTTCTACATTTGCACTATATATCTATATATACATGCACACAATTACATAAACACCTACATACATATATGGATTATACCTATATAGCCTTTTTTGTTTATTTTTAATGAATATTATCACAATATAAAATTTAATAGTATATATAGTTATTGTTTATTAATTTTATCATAATTAGTTATATTAACCTAAATAATAAGTAAGTTATATCTTAGGATGTAACACTGTGGATCTTAAGGGCCGAGACCCATGCAGGCGCAGCATATAGCTGTTTTAATTGAACCACAGTCGCCACGAGACTTCGTTTATTTTCCCTGATGCCACCGATATTGGGCATCATCCTCAAAAGGTTTTCCATGAATTCAGAGGCTTTGAGCGTTGAGATGTAAATATGTTGGCCAAAACTTAAGCGTTTGTCCAACCACACTCCCAGGTACTTAAGCGTGTTTCCCCATACGACATCAGATCATCCTATCTCGATTTTCGGAGCTGTGTAAAGTCTCCTCTCTGTGACGAGTAAAGCTTCGGTCTTTTCGAAAGCCATTTGCAGACCATGTCGGTAAAGCCAAAACTCAGCTCTACGCAGGCTATCCTCAAGCTTTATTTTTAATAGTCTTAATTCCTCTTCATAGCAGACCATAAGTACGTCGTCCGCGAACCCGGATATAGACGTATCTTCAGGTAAGTTCAACCTCAGAAAACCATCATACATAACGTTCCAGATGGTTGGACCCACCTTTGATCCTTGGGGAGCTCCGCATGAAATTTTCTCTTTAATATGACATGCATCGCTCTCGTAGACAACCCATCTGTCGCTAAGATAGTTGTCTATCTTTCGCAACAGATACGTTGGTACCCCTTTACGTCTCATTGACTCTACACAATTATCCCATCTCGCAGAATTGAACGCGTTCCGGATGTCTATTGTAACGAGCGCGCAGAAGCCCTTTTTCGCCCATCTTTAACTTTGTCTTTAACTTTTTTCGCCTTTTCGAGAACCGCTAAAATCGCGTCTGTTGATCGGCCTTTCCTAAAACCAAATTGATTCTCCGATAGGCTATTTTCGCCTCTCAGGATAAACATATTGGTCTAAGCAATGAGACTTTATCCAAAGGTTTATCCCCTTTTCTCAGGAGGACCACCTACTGTGTTTTCCAGTCACTGAAGAACACTCCACTCTCAAGACATGTATTAAAGACGCCGAGAAGTAGTTCGGGATACACATCGACAACCTGCTTGAGGATCTCGTTGGGTATTCCGTCCCTGCCTGGCGCTTTGCCACCTCATAACGTCTTTGCCACCTTCTTAAGCTCTTCAAGAGTGAAGAGTTCGTCCTTCCGGACCACACAAGAGGTATAGTTCTCCCTGGGTCCCGATTCCACATGGGGAAACAGCGCCTTAATAATCTTTCGGACCCAGATCGGATTGTCAAGGCCAGGGGTTTTTTGCCTCGACACTAATTTCTTAGTAACGACTTTATAGGCTAAACCCCATGGGTCCTTTTCCGCTTCTCCGATCAGGGCCTTCCAACACGATTTTTTGCTACCCTTCACAGCCCGCTTTAAAAGATGCCTGGCTTTATGCCACTTTTCTTGCAGCTGAAGGTCTCCCTTAGAGTGGGTATATTTCCTTCTTGCTGCATTGCATTCTTTTCTAAGGCGGGCTAGTTCGTCGTTCCACCAGTACAGAGCTCCCTTCCTAGTTTTTTTATGTTGCCGGCGAGGCATTGAGTAATTGCACGCTGCAATAATTATTCGCCTCGCTTCCCGCACTTTGTCATCCACAGAAGTTGGCTTTGTCATGCAGCTCAGCTCACGTATAGCTCGGGCATCAGCTAGAGACTCTGCCAACTTCTCCCTATTTAGCCGTCTGAGGTTCCAAGAGGGTCTCTTTTGGCCAACATTCAGGCTTTTGTACCCTCTCAGATTTTCCTCAGCGACTATAAACTCTATGTACTGGTGGTCGCTCATGGTCGTCTCGCCCAGCACCTCCCACCCCCTCATTCTGCGGGCAACGCGAAGTGACGCAATTGTCAAATCAATGATAGACCCTGTTACCCCGCGTCTAAACGTGAACTCTTGACCCCGGTTCATCATCACTAAATCGTTTGCTGCTACCATATCCGATACCAAGATTCCCCTTTTGTCTAGACGAGTCTCTCCCCATTCCGGCGACTTACTATTGAAGTCTCCCGCAATGAGGACATCCCCGCCGAAAGCCTTGATGCTCTCTTCAAGAGCCTGAATCTCGGCATCGAATTATTTAATGGGATCGTTTGGAGAAAAGTAGCAGCTGTAAACGCGTAACCCCGCCACATCTACCCAAACGAACCCCATGCCAGTCTCCAGAAAATGGCGATGTCCGGGTTACAGACTTGGATACCTGATCTCCTTGATGCATCCTCAAACCAGACAGTGGAGTCCGGCTTCGTATACTGCTCACTGAAAAGCAGTATATCAGCACTCCTCTCTCTGGCAGTCGGCATCAAGAGATGTTGCGCGACACGTCCCTTTCTGAGAATTATCTGGAGAAACCTAAGCTCTGGACTTCAGATCTACCAGCATCTTCCAGTACACTAAACAGGCCCTGCTCCCTGAAGAGTGCTTTGTGTTCTCCAACCTACGATCAGAACAATCAATGCACCTGGCTTCGCCTGTGCATTGACCCTTCTTGTGGTCAGGACTGCTACATCTCCAGCAAGCCGCTTTTCTGTCCGGTCCTCTGCATCCTCAGCCATATGGCCGTAGATGCCTCTGCATCTAAAGCACCTCTCTACTTCCACCCTAGCATGGACTCTGCAGCTGACCCATCCGATCTTAACCCGCTTGGCCTTCAACAGTGATTCTGCCTCCGTTCCGAAAGCCGCAGAATCGCCATTTTCGAAATTCCATAGCAAGTAAAGATTTGGTATGGACCCTGTCACCTCTTGAGAACCAAAAGGAGATCATTTCTCTTGGTCCTCCGAACAGACAGTATCTCCGTTTGCGTTTCTTTAGGCCTGACCGCTGCCTTCATTGTTTTTAATATATCCGGTTCTTTTGTGGATATCACTATCGCATCAGTCGTCCTCTCTTATAATAATAATAATAATTCCGTGCCCGGCTGAAATTTCGGTTTCACCAGGGCGCATGGAACTTGTTCTACGCGTGGGTTGCTGGTCCTCTATCGGACGCGTGCCAGGTCGCGGATAGGTAAACGCTTCCTATTTCTTTCGAGGAATAGGTGGTATCGAGGAAATCAAATACTCGACGCGAACCAAAACCAGCAAAAAAGGAAACATCCATCATAAGCGATTGTAAAAACATGGAAGAGTACCTGCGGGGTAATGCTTCGGCTAAATCCCTCACTGGTTCCGATCGTCAAGCGCTTTCGAGCGTGAGGGCGGTGGCCAGTAGCCCAAGGATGCAGGAGGGCAACAACGCATTGGAGGTGCCACAGATCATCGTGGACAAGGTGGAGAGAAGAGGAAGCACGAGCAGCGTGACCAGTCAAGCCAGCTGCATTTCTGTCTTCAGTAATGCTTCTGCGATTGACATTGCTAGCTGCAATGAAGATCGGGATGAATGCATTAAGCTGCGGAAGGAAGAGGCAGCAAGCATTCAAAAAATGGAGGAAGAGATCAGCAAGATGCTGAAATCCTGTGAGGTCCAGAAGAATGTCAACATGACGATCAAGGATGGACTGAGAAGTCTGACGTCGCTCATACGGGATGTGAAGGAAAAGCACGCAGCAGCCGCCAGAAAAGATGAGAAATTCTACCAAGGATTAACTTGGTCAGAAGAAGCACGGCAAGACCGAAGGACGAGACGTGACCGTTTCAACGCAGCAATGCTAAGAAACGTTGTCTTGAATTCTCAGAAGCGGAAGAGCTTACGAAGGATCCAAAAAGAAAGAAGGAGGAGAGACCTCCCAAAAAGACTGCCGGCAAGGAGACCAAAATGGTACCAAAGCCAGTTCCAGAAAAGAAGGGAAGAGCCACAGTCATCGTCAAAGT